>WNWK01020351.1:15000-36014 GCA_009830355.1 Cherax destructor | reverse complement strand
GGGGTAGGTGGTATTGGTACCAGGTAGTGACAGTTAGGGATGATTCGGTGTGGCACTTCCCCCACTGGCTGTGGTTGTGGTTGTGGTTGGGGGACATGTCGCTGAGGGGCTGGTATAGGTGTTGTACCATACTTTCTTGCTATCTGTTTTATGACATTCAGGGAGAATTCTGCGAAACGTTGTCGTTGTCCAGTCTTTATTTCGTACATATTGAATGCATTGAGCATTGCAATATCTACAAGGTGGAAAAACACTTTTATATACCACTTGCGACTTCTACGCACACAGTCAACAAACCCTATCATCATGTCACACTTGTCAACTAGTCGCATATTGTTCGTATAGTCAACAACAGCAGCTGGCTTTACAATACGTTCATTGGTGTCCCTGTTCACTTTGTTTGTACCATCTCGTTTCTATGGATAGTTGACAGCAATGTAACGTCTCGTTTGTCATGCCACATCAGTGCCATGATGTCATTGGCATGAAATGCTTGCACTGCACCATCAGCACTGCCTCCAATAAACCTTGGCATATGTTTTTATTTCGTCTCACTGTTCCACATACAGTGGTACCTCGACTTACGATGGTCCCCAAACTCACCCTTTTATGTAAGTTTATTTTTTTAAATGCTTTTGTAAGTGTAATTTTGGGGGTCTAAAAAGACTAGTCTATTTTACAACATTTCTTAAGGAGATAAATTCGTTTGGTAATGGCACTTGAACAGCATTCTGGAATGAAAAAATATCGTAAGTCGAGGTACCACTGTATATCAGTATTGTTCACACGTAGGAAATCAGCAACCATAGGGGTTGTATACCAGTTGTCTGTGTACAATGTATGACCTTTGCCAAGGTATGGCAGCACATGGTTGAGGGGGTGCCGGGCTGTCCTTTGTCTGTCCACCCACCGCGCCATGTGGTCCAGGCACCGTGCCACCCAACACTACCTCCTCCTCCTCCATCCCAGCATATTCACCTTCATGATCACTTTCACTATCAGTCGCCGGGGTTTTAGATCGTGACCTGCCACGACCCTTGGGGACTGCATATGGCACACTACCAGAACGTAGGCAACGACGCCTAAAAATACGCTTTACTGGTGAATAATGAAAATCACTATCACTAGACGAATCATCTATTGGCATAAAATCAATCTCATCATCACTCACATCACTTTCACTAACACAGCGGAAAAATGATAGTTTCCTCTTTCATAGTTGCCTTTGGGTAACACTGGCCACTCCAGAGGTGCTTAGCCCAGGGTCTTGTGTGGCCACACTGGCCACCCCTGAAGTGCTTGGCTGAGGGTATGGTGTGGCCACACTGGCCACCCCAGAAGTGTTTGGCTGAGGGTCATCTGGGTTATCGTCGATATTTTCACTAATTCCTTGATCATTAGTGGCCACGTCAGTGTCAAATTCACTAAACTCACGTTCTGTAACACTTTCCTTGAATAGTAGTGTTAATACGACGAGGCGTGAGTGAATCACGAGGATGTGCCATGATGTTGACCCAAGATGGAGCTGAATGTAACTGGTGCTACCATGCGGTACTCAGGCGTCGCCGATTTTTTTCATACAGCGCACACTGAGTGCGCAGACACATTCTCTCATGTCTAGGCCGCTCAAGCCTATCGTGCCAAATTTGAAGCCAGGAAAAATAAAACGTATATATACGTTTGGAGCGCTAGCGGTAAGAACGTATATATACGTTTGGACAGTTAATGGGTTAAAGAAAAAGAAAAATTTATTTTTTTCTCAAAATAGTCGGTCAGCTACGCATGTGAACGTATATCTACGTGTGGACAGTTTAAGGGTTAAATTGATGTTCAGACTGGGTTACTTTAGTATTTAATGGTAATGAATTCCAAATTTTGGGGCCCTTTTTGTGCATAGAGTTTTTACACATCTAAATTATGACTATCAGTGTCAACTGCATGTATTTTGCCTTCTAGAGTTGTGATTCTGTCAAGGAATTGAGCGCTGGCAGTTTTTAGTTGTTGTCCTTGTTGGGTGAATATGTTTTTTGTTATTGTTAATTCCTGTGTCTTGATGTATTTAGCCATCTCTGGGTCTTGCAGCTCCAGTTTGTTTCATCCAAGGAAGGAGTTATCCTCTTTGCTTGGGGTAGCAGCCATGTTTGTTGATGTTTAGAGTGTGTTGTGAGGGCAGCAGTGGGTGGTGAGGGTTGCATTATTCATGCTGGGAATCTTCTAATGTTCTTACTAGACACACTGCCCCAAGTTAGTTTAATGTCTTAATAAAACTAAGAAAATTAAACACTGCCTGGAGACAGTTTAATTTTTTTTTTTTTCAACAAGTCGGCCGTCTCCCACCGAGGCAGGGTGACCCAAAAAGAAAGAAAATCCACCCCAAAAAAATACTTTCATCTTCATTCAACACTTTCACCACACTCATACATAATCACTGTCTTTGCAGAGGCGCTCAGATACGACAGCTGAGAATAGTCCCGCCCAGCTGTCACCATCCCAGACCCCTCCTTTAAAGTGCAGGCATTGTACTTCCCATTTCCAGGACTCAAGTCCAACTAAATCAATTAACGGGTTTTCCCCTGAATCCCTTCACAAAATGTTACCCTGCTCACACTCCAACAGATCGTCATGTCCCAAAAACCATTCGTCTCCATTCACTCCTATCTAACACGCTCACACATGCTTGCTGGAAGTCCAAGCCCCTCGCCCACAAAACCTCCTTTACCCCCTCCCTCCAACCTTTTCTAGGACGACCCCTACCCCGCCTTCCTTTGATCCATTCTCTCTAAATGACCAAACCACCTCAACAACCCCTCTTCAGCCCTCTGACAAATACTTTTAGTAACTCCACACCTTCTCCTAATTTCCACATTCCGAATTTTCTGCATAATATTTACACCACACATTCCCCTTAAACAGGACATCTCCACTGCCTCCAGCCTCCTCCTCGCTGCAGCATTTGCAACCCATGCTTCACACCCATATAAGAGTGTTGGTACCACTATACTTTCGTACATTCCCTTCTTTGCCTCCATGGATAACGTTTTTTGTCTCCACAGATACCTCAACGCACCACTCACCTTTTTTTCTTCATCAATTCTATGGTTAACCTCATCCTTCATAAAACCATCCGCTGACACGTCAACTCCCAAATATCTGAAAACATTTACTTCTTCCATAATCCCTCTCTCCAATGTGATATCCAATTTTTCTTTATTTAAATCGTTTGATACCCTGATCACCTTACTCTTATCTATGTTCACTTTCAACTTTCTACCTTTACACACTCTCCCAAACTCGTCCACTAACCTTTGCAACTTTTCTTTAGAATCTCCCATAAGCACAGTATCATCAGCAAAAAGTAACTGTGTCAACTCCCATTTTGCATTTAATTCCCCATAATTTAATCCCACCCCTCTCCCCAACACCCTAGCATTTACTTCTTTTACAACCCCATCTATAAATATATTAAACAACCATGGTGACATTACACATCCCTGTCTAAGACCTACTTTTACCGGGAAGTAAGCTCCTTCTCTCCTACACACCCTAACCTGAGCCTCACTATCCTCATAAAAACTCTTTACAGCCTTTAGTAACTTACTACCTATACCATACACTTGCAACATTTGCCACATTGCTCCCCTATCCACTCTATCATATGCCTTTTCTAAATCCATAAATGCAATGAAAACTTATCTACCTTTATTTAAATACTGTTCACATATATGCTTCACTGTAAACACTTGATCTACACATCCCCTACCCACTCTAAAGCCTCCTTGCTCATCTGCAATCCTACTCTCTGTTTTACCTCTAATTCTTTCAATAATAACCCTGCCATACACTTTACCTGGTATACTCAGTAAACTTATTCCCCTATAATTCTTACAATCTCTTTTATCCCCCTTCCCTTTATATAAAGGAACTATACATGCTCTCTGCCAATCCCTAGGTACCTTCCCCTTTTTCATACATTTATTAAACAAAAATACCAACCACTCCAGCACTATATCCCCCCCTGCTTTTAACATTTCTGCCATGATCCCGTCAGTTCCAGCTGCTTTACCCCCTTTCATTCTACGTAATGCCTCATACACCTCCCCCACACTCACATCCTGCTCTTCTTCACTCCTAAACGATGTTGTACCTCCCTGGTCAGTACATGAAATTACAGCCTCCCTTTTTTCATCGACATTTAAAAGTTCCTCAAAATATTCCCGCCATCTACCCAATACCTCCAGCTCCCCATCTACTAACTCCCCTACTCTGTTTTTAACTGACAAATCCATTCGTTCCCTTGGCTTTCTTACCTTATTTATCTCACTCCAAAATTTTTTCTTGTTTTCAGCAAAATTTCTTGACAGAGCCTCTCCCATTCTTTCATCCGCTCTTCTTTTGCACTCTCTCACCACTCTCTTCACCTTTCTTTTACTCTCCATATACTCTGCTCTTCTATTAACACTTCTGTTTTGTAAAAACCTCTCATAAGCTACCTTTTTCTCTTTTATCACACCCTTTACTTCTTCATTCCACCACTCACTCCTCTTTCCTCCTGCACCCACCCTCCTATAGCCACAAACTTCTGCCCCACATTCTAATACTGCATTTTTAAAACTATCCCAACTCTCTTCAACCCCCCCACTACTCATACTTGCACTAGCCCACCTTTCTGCCAATAGTTGCTTATATCTCACCCTAACTTCCTCCTCCCTTAGTTTATACACTTTTACCTTTCTCTTACTTGCTGTTGCCATTTTCTTTTTGTCCCATCTACCTTTTACTCTAACTGTAGCTACAACCAAATAATGATCCGATATATCCGTTGCCCCTCTATAAACATGTACATCCTGAAGCCTACCCATCAACCTTTTATCCACCAATACATAATCCAGCAAACTACTTTCCTTACGTGCTATATCATACCTTGTATATTTATTTATCCTCTTTTTCATAAAATATGTATTACTTATTACCAAACCTCTTTCTACACATAGCTCAATTAATGGTTCCCCATTTACATTTACCCCTGGCACCCCAAATTTACCTACTACTCCCTCCACAACATTTTTACACACTTTAGCATTAAGATCCCCAACCACAATTACTCTCTCACTTGGTTCAAAACTCCCCACACACTCACTCAACATTTCCCAAAATCTCTCTCTCTCCTCTACACTTCTCTCTTCTCCAGGTGCATAAACACTTACTATAACCCACTTTTTACATCCAACCTTTATTTTACTCCACATAATCCTTGAATTTATACATTTATATTCCCTCTTTACCTGCCATAACTGATTATTCAACAGTTTAATATCTTGTGTATATAGAGTTCCACATCAGAGACTACTGAGGAAAATTAAGGTACACGGAATAGGAGAAATTTTTTCCTGGGTAGAGGCATGGCTGACAAATAGGCAGCAGAGAGTTTGCATAAATGGGGAGAAATCAGAGTGGGGGCACGTCACAAGTGGTGTTCCACAGGGGTCAATGTTTGGCACTTTGTTGTTCACAATTTACATTAACGACATAAATGAGGGAATAAATAGTGACATAAGCAAGTTTGCTGATGACACCAAAATAGGCTGTCGAATTCATTCTGATGAGGACATTAGAGCACTCCATAACAAGTGTAATGTGTGAGTGCACTTCTGCAACATTCTCATGGGAGAACCAAGAAGCATACTGTACATCTTCACATGTTTCTCTCGGTGATTCTTCTCAGACAGTTTTACAATGAAGGTCAGCTTGGAGTTTGGACTTTACCTTCTTAGACTTATAATGTTATAAAGCTAATCATCAATTTAGAGGAAAACATTAGATTTTGTCTAAAATTTCCTCTATAAATCGTAGGTTACTTTTAAGTTGCTTCAACCACAATATTACAAATTATTCTGCATTAAAGTTTATTCAGTAAATTCTATTTAACATGACTATATAGTAATTTGATTTTTATATATTAAATTTAATCTTCCAGGTTAAATGCTTCCAGGGAAAAACTTGCAGGGTAAGCTGGGTATAGAGAGTTCCAGGTAAAAACTCCCAGGTAAAAACTCCCAGGTAAAACTCCAGGTAAAACTCCCAGGTAAAACTCAGGTAGAAACTGGAAAAAGCTCCCAGGTAAAAGCTCCCAGGTAAAAACTCCCAGGTAAAAGCTCCCAGGTAAAAACTCCCAGGTAAAAACTCCCAGGTAAAAACTCCCAGGTAAAAACTCCCAGGTAAAAACTCCCAGGTAAAAACTCCCAGGTAAAAACTCCCAGGTAAAAACTCCCAGGTAAAAACTCCTAGGTAAAACCTAGTAGTACTTTTAAAAATAGGTTGGACTAATACATGAGTGGGTGTGGGTGAGAGTTGGACCTAGTGGCTCTAAAGTGGATGTGACTTGCACCTGACTGGGTTTGACCAGTAGCTTAGGCTGGTAGGTGATGTGGACCTGCCTAGCATGAGCCAGTAGGCCTGCTGCAGTTCACCTTATGTTTTTAACACAGCCTAGAGACAGTTAATATCTTAATAAAACTAGGAAAATAAACACTGCCCAGACACAGTTCAATACCTTAATAAAACTAGAAATACAGTTATAAACATTGCTTACAGAGTACAGTGGACCCTCGGTTAACGAATACCCCGGAAATCGTGCAATTATGTAAGTATAATTTTGTAAGTTCTTGTGGAAGTGTATTTTTGGGGGTCTGAAATAGACTAACCTACGTGAAATTTTTCCTTAAGGGAGTAAATTCGTTCGGTAATGGCACTTGAGCAGACGTCAGGAGTGAAGTTTTTACGAAACTCGGGGGTCCACTGTATATAAGAGGGCAAAAAAACCACAATAAAAAACTTACGGGGGAGGGGAGCAGGTGATCTTGTGGTAGTACCAGTCGTTCATCTGGCAGTACTCGCTGCAATACAAAGCCTTACACACTGAGCACCTGAACTTGCCCAAGGTGCCACACAACACACACGGGTATGGCTGCTCCCACAACCTGCCAGTGCCACCAGTCTCCACAACACACTGAAATCATCAAAATATAAGGTATCCTTGTTAAGACTAATTCCACACATTACACAGTTTTTAGACAAATAGATGAAATTCACAAGTACACATGGAAAGTTGCTGGTTATTCAGAGTATTTCAGGCAAGCTACAACCTAACATACAATACTACTACTATTACTTCCATTACTACTATTGTCGCTTTATTCCACTTTCTGTCTCTTGTGCCATTTCCACTACTACTCCCTCTACCTACTACTACTACCAGTATTACCTCCACCACTACTGTCTCCACTTCCTTCTTTCCTCCTGCTCTCCTTGTCCCGTCCGTGCCCTGCCCTCCCCTCCTATATATACCAGCAGCTGTCTTTTGCAAGCCGCCGCCACAACGTGTTCGATTTGTTTATTTTTTTTTTTACTAACACATAGGCCGTTTCCCACCAAAGCAGGGTGGCTTGACAAAGAAAAATTTCATCATTCACTCCATCACTGTCTTGCCAGAGGCGTGCTTACACTACAGCTACAAAACTGCAACATTAACACCCCTCCTTCAGAGTGCCAGCACTGTACTTCCCATCTCCAGGAATCAAGTCCAGCCTTGGCCTCCCAGTTTCCCTGAAACCCTTCATAAATGTTACTTGCCTTCACTCCAGCAGCACGTCAAGTTATAAAAACCATTTGTCTCCATTCACTCCTATCTAACAGGCTCACGCACGCTTGCTGGAAGTCCAAACCTCCTTTACCCCCTCCCTCCAACCTTTTCTAGGCTGACCCCTACCCCGCCTTCCCTCCACTACAGATTTATACACTCTCGAAGTCATTCTATTTTGTTTCATCCCCTCTACATGTCCGAACCACCTCCTCCACCCCTCCTCAGCCCTCTGGATAACAGTCTTGGTAGTCCCGCTCCTCCACCCCTCCTCAGCACTCTGGGTAACAGTCTTGGTAGTCCCGCACCTCCACCCCTCCTCAGCACTCTGGGTAA
Source organism: Cherax destructor (assembly GCA_009830355.1). Lineage (NCBI taxonomy): Eukaryota > Metazoa > Arthropoda > Malacostraca > Decapoda > Parastacidae > Cherax > Cherax destructor. Next base: position 28,042 of record WNWK01020351.1, on the reverse strand, counting down.
CAGTCTTGGTAGTCCCGCACCTCCCCGTAATCTCCAAACTAGGGATTCTCTGCATTATATTCACATTACTAATTAATGGTTCAAGTCAGACCAAAATGTCATCATAAGCTTCTTCTACGTGCAAGTTATTTGGGTACAGTAGAACGTCATTTAGCACGAGATTATGTTGCACGTTACCGGTATTGCACGATTTAAGATTTGCGACACATTATCATCTTTCACGACGTAAAGATGATATTACACGGTTCTGGAAGAAAATGCCAACACAAACTTTTATCAGTCAGCAAGAGAAAAATGCACCGGGCTTCAAGGCAGCAAAGGATCGCTTCACCTTGCTCCTTTGCGGTAATGCATCAGGTGATTTCAAGTGTAAGCCCATGGTTATTTACCGCTCTAAGACTCCTCGTGCTTTGAGAGGTGTAACAGTTTACTTGGAGTTTACCTTTAGAGGGTTTCGGGGGTCAACGCCCCTGCGGCTCGGTCTGAGACCAGGCCTTGTGGTGGCTCAGAGCATGCCAGTAATTTGGAAGTAAAACCAGTCAGCATGGATGACAGAGGAAATATTTATTGACTGGTTTAAGCATCACTTTATTCCTGAAGTCAAGTTTTACCTGCACAGCAAGAACCTTGCATTCAAGGCTCTCTTCATTCTTGATAATTCCCGTACTCATCCACAAGCTTTGCTGGATGTGACCCCACATATAAAAGTTGTATTTTTACCTCCAAATACAACATCTCTGATACAACCACTGGACCGGGGAGTTATTCAGACATTCAAGTGTAACTACACAAAAAAAATTATAAAAAAACTAGTTGCATCAATGGACTCTGACTCCAACCTGGCAGTACCAAGCTTCTGGAGTAAATTTAACATTGCAGATGCCATCAGCTATGCTATTAGTGCATGGAATGAAGTGCCCCACTCAACATTAAATGCAGGCTGGGGAAAGTTATGGCCTTCTGTAGTTAATTCTTTCTCTGGTTTTCCCTTGCTTGAGAGTCAGGTTCAGGAAATTGTTCAGCTGGCAAGGAGATTACCAGGTGATGGTTTTGAAGATATGAATGAAGATGATGTGAATGAACTCTTAGAAGATGCTGATGAAGACAGGAGTCCAGAGGAAATGTTGGCAGAGTTCGATGCACAGATGCAAGGGAGGAACGCTTGAAGTTCCTAAACCTGTACTCCCTAGAATGCAGGTGGGAGAGATACATTATTATATACACTTGGAAAATCCTAGAGGGATTAGTACCAAACTTGCACACGAAAATTACTCCCTACGAAAGCAAAAGACTCGGCAGGCAATGTAACATCCCCCAATGAAAAGCAGGGGTGCCACTAGCACATTGAGAGACAACACAATAAGTGTCAGGGGCCCAAGACTGTTCAACTGCCTCCCAGCATACATCAGGGGGATTACCAACAACCCCCTGACTGTCTTCAAGCAGGCACTGGACAGGCACCTAAAGTTGGTACTTGACCAGCCGGGCTGTGGTTCATACGTTGGACTGCGTGTGGCCAGCAGTAACAGCCTGGTTGATCTGGCTCTGATCCAGCATGAGGCCTGGTCACGGACCGGGCCACAGGGGCGTTGACCCCTGGAACTCTCTCCAGGTATACTCCAGGAATCCACCACTACTGGTCTCTCAACTACTACTGGTCTATCAACCACTACTGGTCTGTCAACCACTACTGATCTATCAACCACTACTGATCGATCAACCACTACTGATCGATCAACCACTACTGGTCTATCCATCACTACTGGTCTATCCACCACTACTGATCTATCCACCACCACTGGTCTATCCACCACTACTGATCTATCCACCACTACTGGTCTATCCACCACTACTGATCTATCCACCACTACTGATCTATCAACCACTACTGATCTATCAACCACTACTGATCTATCAACCACTACTGGTCTATCAACTACTACTGATCTATCCACCACTACTGGTCTATCCACCACTACTGATCTATCAACCACTACTGGTCTATCCACCACTACTGATCTATCAACCACTACTGATCTATCCACCACTACTGGTCTATCCACCACTACTGGTCTATCCACCACTACTGGTCTATCCACCACTACTGGTCTATCCACCACTACTGATTTATCAACCACTACTGATCTATCAACCACTACTGGTTTATCAACCCCTCACAGTGATAAACATCTACAGATTATCACAGTCAAACATTCACCACTTTAGTGAAAAATTAGGAAAACTGATAACTGATGCACACATGAACAAAGACCATTTGCTGCTCACAGGAGATTTCAACATAAATCTCCTACATGACCAGGACCCACAGGTAACAGAATTCACAAACACTATGATCAACTGCTTGTTACTACCAACAATATCAAAACCTACAAGAATCTCTGAGACTAGTACCTCATTATTAGACCACATCTGGACTAACACTATATCCCCTCTAAAATCAGGCATAATCACAGACAACACCACAGACCACTACCCTACCTTTCTCATAACCAACCTAGGTAAATTGCCCCAAGATATTACATAAGAACATAAGAAAGAAGGAACACTGCAGCAGGCCTACTGGCCCATGCGAGGCAGGTCCAAATCACTTAAGGAAGGAGCACTGCATCTGACCTAGTACAAGCTAGTCAGGTCCAAACTCACACCCATCCACACCCACCCATGTATTTATCTAACCTATTTTTAAAACTACACAACGTCTTAGCATCTATGACGGTACTCGGGAGTTTGTTCCACTCATCCACAACTCTATTACCAAACCACTGCTTTCCTATATCGTTCCTGAATCTGAACTTTTCCAACTTGAAACCATTGCTGCGAGTCCTGTCTTGGTTGGATATTTTCAGCACGCTATTTACATCCCCTTTGTATATTCCTGTTTTCCATTTGTACACCTCAATCATATCCCCCCTAATTCTACGCCTTTCTAGAGAGTGCAGATTCAGGGCCCTCAGTCTATCCTCATAGGGAAGATTTCTGATACAAGGGATCAACTTTGTCATCCTCCTTTGTATGTTTTCCAGTGCATTTATATCCATTCTGTAATACGGTGACCAGAACTGTGCAGCATAATCTAAATGAGGCCTAACCAAAGATATATAGAGTTGAAGAACAACCTGAGGACTTCTGTTATTTATACTTCTTGATATGAAGCCAAGAATTCTGTTAGCTTTATTGCAAACACTTATGCACTGTTGTCTAGGCTTCAGATTACTACTAACCAGAACTCCTAAATCCTTCTCGCAATTACAAGTAATAAGATCTATATTATTCAGCTTATATGTGGCATGGTTATTGTCCTGCCCAACATTTAGAACTTTGCATTTGTTTACATTAAACTGCATCTGCCACTTCTCCGACCACTGCATCAGTCTATTCAAATCATCCTGGAGTGCTCTAATGTCCTCATTTGAATGAATTGGACGGCCTATTTTGGTGTCATCAGCAAATTTACTTATGCTACTATTTATTCCCTCATCTATGTCGTTTATGTAAATTGTAAACAACAGGGGTCCCAAAACTGACCCCTGTGGAACACCGCTTGAGATGCGCCCCCATTCTGATTTCTCTCCATTTATGCAAACTCTCTGCCGCCTATTAGTCAACCATGCCTCTACCCAGGAAAAAATTTCTCCTCCTATTCCGTGTGCCTTATGTTTCCTCAGTAGCCTCTGATGTGGAACTTTATCGAAAGCCTTACTGAAGTCCATATACACAATATCATATTCATTACCATGATCTACCTCCTCAAACACCTTAGTGAAAAAAGTTAGTAAATTCGTAAGACATGAACGCCCCTTTGTAAAACTGTTGAGATTCATTAATCAATTTATGCTTTTCAAGATGGCTACGAATTGCCTCGGCAATTATTGATTCCATAAATTTACCAACTATGGAGGTAAGGCTTATTGGTCTATAGTTCAAAGCTAAGGACCTGTCACCTGCCTTGTAAATAGGTATTACATTTGCCCTTTTCCACTTGTCTGGCACTATGCCAGTTATATATTGAAAAGATCTGCCAAAGGTTTGCTAAGTTCCTCTTTACATTCCTTTAAAACTCTTGCAAACAGTTCATCAGGGCCTGGGGATTTGTTAGGTTTTAATTTCTCTATTTGTCTGAGGACCATGTCACTAGTTACCCCAATCGAGCATAGTCTGTTATCTTCCAGTTCTACATAATTTATTATTTCTGGAATTCTGCTAGTATCTTCCTGAGTAAAAACTGAAAGGAAGTAAGTATTGAAAATTTCACACATATCCTTATCACTGTCCGTGATCTGTCCTGAGTTACTCTTAAGTGGGCCTATCTTGTCCCTAATCTTACTTCTGTATACCTGAAAGAACCCTTTTGGGTTAGTCTTCGAATCCCTTGCGACCTTAGCCTCATAATCCCTTTTTGCTTTTCTTATTCCTTTTTTTATTTCTCTCTTTAATTGATAATATTGATTTCTTATCTGTCCATCCCCTCTTTTGATACGCCTATATATGCCTCTCTTTTGACCAATGAGATGTTTTAATCTATTGTTCATCCATTTAGGATAATTTTTGTTAGATCTAATTTCCCTACTTGGAACAAAAGTTGTCTGGGCAGCTAGAACTATGCTCTGAAAAACGTCATATTGGCAACCAAAACCACCTACCTGACCCATAGTCAGGTCATCCCAATTTAGCCCACCTAGGTAATTTCTCAGCCCCATGAAGTCGGCTACACGAAAGTTTGGAACTGAGACTTGATTGCAGTTACCTGGGTAATTCCATGATATATTAAAACTAAGTGATTTGTGATCGCTTTCCCCAAGCTCTTCATTAACCTCAAGATTATTAATTAGTGATTCTTTGTTAGCAAGAACCAAATCAAGCAAGTTGCTACCTCTAGTTGGTTCTGTCACAAACTGTTTTAATAAACAATCCTGAACCGTATCAAGAAAGTCACTAGACTCAAGATTACCTGTCACATTGTTCCAATCAATGTGTCTAAAGTTAAAATCTCCCATTAACACAACATTTTCATATCTAGACGCCTTATGAATTTCGTCCCATAGCAGCTTACTGCGCTCCCTATCCAGGCTTGGGGGCCTGTAAATCACACCCGCTGTTTCTAATCTTATATCTTGTCTAACACAACAATTTAAATTATCTCTGACATACATCGCCACTCCTCCACCCTTCCTGTTGACCCTATCAGTGTGGAATAGTTTGTAACCCTGAATGTTGCACTCGGAAGGCATTTCTCTATCTTTCAGGTTGAACCAGGTCTCTGTTATAGCAATAATATCTATATTACCTGCACTTGCAAGTAATCTTAGCTCATCTATCTTATTTCTTAGACTCCTACTATTTGTATAGTAAACCTCAAGGGAGCTAGTCACTCGTTGCCCTCTACTATCTCTCTTTGTTTGTTGATCAATTGTTTTGCATTTACAAACAACTTTATTTTGAATCTTATCTTTTAAACATAACCCTGGGGTATCCTGGTAATATCTGCTGTTTCCAGGCCTAATACCACAGCCTGATTGTTTCCCACAAACACCCATACCTCTATAATCTATCAGTTTAAAGTCCTAGACAAGTCTCCAATGACCCCCTCAATCGAATTGGCTAATGCAACCACTCCAGCCCCAGAGAGATGAACCCCATCCCTTGCATACATATCACGTTTGCCATAGAATTTGTCCCAGTTAGCTGTCAATAACTTTATAACAACTATGATTAACATTGACTGGCATAATGAGATAGAAACATATACAGATATTAATGAATGTATCAAGAACTTCCTTAAAAAAAAAAACCACTACCTCTATAACAAACATTGCCCTAAAAAAACTAAACAGATCACAGCTAAGAGACTTAACAGTCCCTGGCTAACCCAGCATCCTTAAATCCATTAACAAAAAACACAAATATGAAAAACAATACAGAAGGGGTCAAATACATAACCAGAGAACAATCCAAGCACTACTCGTCAATCCTTACCAGCCTGATAAGGTCAAAAAAACTGTATTATGAGAACAGACTACTTAACATAAAAGGTGATATGAAAAAGACCTGGAAAACCCTATCTGAAATTTTAGGAAAAAAAAAGATATCCAAAATTAAAACTATCAAATTAACAAAACCAGATGAACCCCTACTCCCACCAGCTGAAACAGCAAACAGACCTAATGATTTCTTCTCCACAATAGGAAGGAATCTAGCGAGTAAGATCCCAAGCTCAAACATCTGTCCATCAGACTACCTCACTAACACGTACCCAAATACACTATTCATAGCTCCACCCAACCCAACAGAAGTCTCGCTCATCATCAACACCCTTAACCCTTTGACTGTCAGAGACCCCTTTCTGAAACTGTCATTCTATGTCGGGAAATATTCGGAAAAAAAAAAAAAAAAATTCTTACCAAAATGTTAGGATTATTTTGCTGATTGTTTTAAGCCTAAAAACAAATTTTTGCGATCAGTACTTACCGAGATATGGAGGCGTAAATTTGGTAGAATATGAGCTGCGTATGGCAACAGCGGCGAATTCCGCCGACTCGGTAAACTTCTGTTTACTTCCATTCATAGATTTCTTGTTTTTTTTTACTATTTTCTTTTTTTGATGTAACTTATGTGGCCTGTGAGACCACAGTAAGGTGCAATGTATATATATACACTCATTGTTTGCACCACAATAATTGCACAAACATTAGTATGTTTAAATTGTTTACAAAACTTGTTTACACAAACAAACGACAAAAATGTTCATTACTATTGTTCTATAATATATATACATATGTACACTCACTGAACACTTTCCTAGAACTCCTGCAGCTTGTGGAACTCTTTGAAACATGGGTATATACACAGTGGTACTTTACACTCCTCACACATAAAACGAGTGTCTCTGCGTGTTTGTGGGCGTTTTGTGGTATGTTTACAGACAAAACATGTCACATTTGTCCACTAAGCGCATATTGAGGTTGTAATCCATCACAGCTGCAGGTTTTAGAATGGGTTCATTGGTCTCTATTCTGTCTTCCACTGTCTACCATTTCATGTCTGTGAACTGATGTCAACAATGTGACATCACGTTTGTCTTGCCACCGAAATGCCATGATATCATTGGCAGCAAACACCTGCACTTCACCTCTACGAGTGCCAGCGTCAAACCTAGGCATATGTTTATGATTTGCACGCACTGTGCCACACACGTCTGTCATGTTCACTCGCAAGAAATCACTGAGTAAAGGGCTCGTGTACCAGTTATCACTATATAATATATATATGATGGTTCCATCATTGTTCTAACCACATCACCAGAGATACCCAATAACTTCATGGTATCTCTCAATGTATTACTGCCAGTGTACACAATTAGATCCAGAACCAGACCACTTTTGCAATCACACAGTACAAATAACTTTATACCAAAGCGTTTCCTCTTGCTTGGTATATACTGCTTGAACGACAGTCTGCCTTTGAACAAAATCAAAGACTCATCAATAACAAGCTTCCTGAAGGGATAAAAATACATACAGCACTTTTGTTTCAGGTACATGAACACATTCCTGATCTTATATAACCTGTCGTTTCTGTCAGGCCTTGTTTTATCAGAAAAGTGAAGCATACGCAACAGTATCAAAAAACGATTCACTGGTATAATATCACTAAAACCTGGGGTTGAAATCAGGCGTTCTGTCGACCAGTATGTGGTGACAGTGTGCTTATAAACATGTGGCATAAGCATTATTGTGGCAAAGAACAGGTACATCTCTGCCATAGTTGTGTCCTTCCACTGGTGTAGCCATGAATTTGGTGAAAGAAATGTGTTTGTCATGGTGTACTCATAGTATGTGTTGCTTCCCCTGACAATAATGTCCATCAGGGGTTCATCGAAGAATAACTGAAAGCATTCTAGTTCAGTAGCATTGTTCCCAAGTGTACACAATGGCCGTATTCCACTCATCAAAGTCATGGGGATTGGGAACAAAATTGTCACCTTGCTGCCAATCCCAGATGCGGTCTGCTGGTGCGTACTGGATATTGACAGGTGGTTGTGCAAGTTGTGGTTGTGCAGGTTGTGGAAGTGTGGGGGTGGTTGATGGTGGTTGTGCTGAGTTAGCAGTGTGGGTAGCAGCGTGGCCCCCTCGTGGTGGCACATGACTCATGCCACCGCCAACACCACCACTACCACCACCTGCCCCACGCACATTACGCATCCCCATTGTAACAATATCGTCATCTTCACTATCAATTCGTGGTGTAGGGCCAAGAGATGTACTCCGAGATTTACTCCTTTTCCTTGGAATAGCATATGGCACACTACCAGAACGCATGTTGCATCGTACATACTGCCGCTTCACTGGAGAATAATCTCCCTCACTGTCGCCACTAGAACTCCTTTCAATAGCTTTGAAATCACTGTCATCATCACTTACACTGCTCAAATCAGAGTCTAATACACGTTGAAATACTTTCCTCTTTCGTTCTGGTACAGGTGAACGTGAATGAGATGGCCCAGCACCAGATGTGGACGGTTGTGGGTCATCTGGGTTTTCATCACTAATTATGTTATCCTGGGCACTGCTTTCGGTCACACCCTTTTGAAAACCATGTAATTCACTTTCACTGGCACTTCCATCGCTGTTAGAACTATCACTTGGGAAGAGAAGGCCTCCAATTCGCCGGGGAGTGAGGTACTTCTTACCGCCTGGCATCGTGAACAAGGACTACAAACATGGCACTCCCACAATGCACCACTGGGTCCCCGATTTTTTTCATACTGCGCACACCCACCACGCAGACCCATTCTCTCACATGTAGGCCTATCAGCTTTCTCCCGCTTCATTTGAAGCCACTAGAATTTAGGCGTATAAATACGTCCGAAACATTGGTTCGTAAGACGTATATATACGTCTGAAACAGTCAAAGGGTTAAAAATAAGGCAGGAGACATAAATAGCTTACCACCTTTTATGTACAAAAAAGCTTCCCAGGTACTGTCACCAACTATTGCAACACTCTTCAACAAATCCATTGAATCCTCCACCTTCCCATCAATTCTCAAAATAGCGAGGGTTACCCCGATCCACAAAGGAGGAGATCAACCAGACTTGAATAATTATAGACCAATATCTAATTTACCTCTGCTCTCTAAAATCTTTGAGAAATTAATTCATAGGCAGATCTATTCCTACCTCGTCTCACACAACATACTCAACCCCTGTCAGTTTGGATTCAGGACAAACAAAAACACTAATGATGCTATTATACACATGCTAGAGCTTATATACACCGCTCTTGAGAAGAAAGAATTCCCACTGGGAATCTTCATTGATTTACGTAAAGCTTTTGATACAGTTGACCATGACTTACTGCTCACAAAATTAGCTCACTATGGTATAAAAGGGCACTCACTCAACTACCTAAAATCATACCTTAGTAATAGAAGCCAATATATGTACACAAATGGAGCTAACTCTTCTATGCAACAAATTAAATTCGGTGTCCCGGAAGGAAGTGTCCTGGGACCACTCCTATTCCTCATTTACATCAATGACCTACCGAATGCATCACAACTACTCAAACCCATGTTATTTGCAGATGACACTACATATGTCTTCTCTCACCCAAACCCAGTCATACTGGCCAACACTGTAAATGCTGAATTACAGAAAATATCTACCTGGATGAAAACCTATTTCATTCAGTTTGGAAACAGAGCTTCAAATGTCCCACTTAATATAACGCTAAATGGATCACCCATCACAAGACTCAGAGGGAAAATTCCTAGGAATCCACCTTGACAGTTGCCTCAAATTCCACACACACATACAACAAATTTCCAAAAAAAATCTCAAAGACAGTAGGCATACTATCAAAGATTTGCTATTATGTGCCTCAATCAGCTCTCCTTGCTCTGTATCATTCACTCATCTACCCTTATCTCACCTATGGAATTTGTGCATGGGGATCAACAACATTAAATCACCTTAGACCACTCATAACCAAGCAAAGGGCAGCAGTCAGAATGATAACAAATTCCCACTCTAGGCAGCATACTCCACCAATATTCGAAAGTCTAAAACTACTCACTGTAAAGAACATTCACACTTATTCTTGTGCCTACTACATACATAGAACTCTACACTCAAATATAAACCCTCCACTCAAAATTCTCCTCACCAACTTTAACAGGACCCATGACCATAACACAAGACACAGATCACTTTTTGATATACCCAGAGTCAGGAAGTGTATTTTTGGGGGTCTGAAATAGAGTAACCTACGTGACATTATTCCTTAAAAGAGTAAATTCGTTCGGTAATGGCACTTGAGCAGGCTTCTGGAATGAAGTTTTTACGTTACTCGGGGGTCCACTGTATTTAACTATAACAAAATCATTCTATTTCTCTAGTATTAAGTAGTAAATAAGTCATTAGATTAAGTCTGCCCATAATGCCATGGCATAACAGTGGCTCTCCTTGCTCTTCAATTCTAAATTGTAATTACAAAATCTCGATGTAAACTTGCATAGAAATAAAATTTACTTTATTTTACTACTAGTCTATCCACCACTACTGATCTATCCACCACTACTGATCTATCTACCACTACTGATCTATCCACCACTACTGATCTATCCACCACTACTGATCTATCCACCACTACTGGTCTATCCACCACTACTGGTCTATCAACGACTACTGGTCTATCCACCACTACTGGTCTATCAACCACTACTGATCTATCAACCACTACTGTCATTACTGGTCACATGTTACCACCCACTACCACCCTTACATGAAGGGTTTACTGAGATTTAATTCAGAGAGAGAGACAAGGACACCTCACCTTGTTACTGCTTGTTTGAAGTGGTGCCTTAAGTGGCATCACAGGTGGTGCCATAAGTGGTGACATAAGTGGCATCACAGGTGGTGCTGTAAGTGGTGACGTAAGTGGCATCACAGGGTGTGCCGTAAGTGATGCTGTAAGTGGTGACGGAGCTGGTGCTGTAACTGGTGTTGTAAGTGGTTTAAGTCTTGTTGTAGGTGCCACAAGTGATGTTATAGGTGGGTGCATGGCAACACTGTACGATGCACTTCTGCAAAAACCAGTAAAAAACTGTACACAAGACAAGACATTCTCTAGTACTAGGAGACAGACAGAGACAAACAGAGAGAGATAAAAATAGAGACAGACAGACACAGGCAGGACTACAAAGGGTTCTGGACAGGTTGCAAGCCTGGTCTGGCAACTGGCTGCTAGAGTTTAACCCCACCAAGTGCAAAGTCATGAAGATTGGAAAAGGGCAAAGAAGACCACAGAGAGATTACAGTTAAGGGGGCCAAACCTCACTTAAGAAAAAGGACCTGGGGTGAGTATTACACCAAGCACATCTCCTGAAGAGCACATCAACCAAATACAGTCAACTCTCCGTTTTCATGCTTAATCCGTTCCTGAGGGATCGACGAAAACTGAAACCATTTTCCCCATAAGAAATAATGGAAATTCAATTAATCTGTTCCAGAAATCCAGAAGTTTGAAAAAAAAAATTTGCGGGGCCTTAAAGATAGATTTACATGCACAAATGAATGAACTCAATGTGACACTTACCTTTATTGAAGACTGATGTTGATGGATGGAAGAGAGGGAGGAGGGAAGAGGGAAGAGACCCTAATTTTTGGAAGGGGAATCCCCCTCCATAAGGACTCTAGGTACCAAGACCTCATCTGGGGTCACTTCCCTTCTTTGTCTTTTACTGGAACTAGGACCAGCTTCAGAGTCACTGCACACCTGTGGCACTAAATATCTGTCCAGAGAGCTCTGTATCTGGCATCTCTTTAAAATGTTCCTAAAATGGGAAAAGATATTGTCATTGAACATGTTGATGAGACAGATTGCAACATCTTTGTCAGGGTGATTTTTCTCCACAAATGAAAGCACCTCACTCCACTTTGAACAAGCATCCTTAATCTTTGAAGAAGGCACCTTACATCTCTCTTCCTCCTTCACTTAAGCAATTTCCTCAGATCTGCTTTGATGTTATTGCAGCTCAAGCTCTTGCAGCTCTTCAGTGGTTAGATCTTCATTGTGGTCCTCCACTAACTCTTCCACATCCTGGCTACTCACATCCAACCCCATGCAATTCCCCAATGCCACAATACTTTCAACAACTTCCATAGGCTCCTCAGGGTCAGCCCCAAACCCTTCAAAATCCCTCTCTTGGACAGAATCTGGCCACAACTTTCTCCAAGCAGAGTACATCGTCCTGGAAGTCACTCCCTGCCAAGCTTTATCTATAAGGCCTATGCAATGGAAGATATCGAAGCGATCCTTCCAGAACTCTTTTAGGGTCAATGCAGTATCACTGCTCACATCAAAGCACCTTTGAAACATTGCTTTGGTGTACAGTTTTTTTAAGTTTGCAATGACCTGCTGGTCCATGGGCTGGATGAGAGGAGTAGTGTTAGGAGGCAAGAACTTCACTGTTACAAATTTGAAATCCTTAGACAATTGGTCTTCCAAAGTCTCGAGGATGAGCAGGAGCATTGTCCATTACCAGGAGGCACTTGAGCCCCAATTTATTGTCCAATAGATATTTCTTCACACTGGGGCCAAACACTTGATTAAACCATTCCAATAAAATTTCCCTAGTGACCCATGCCTTAGGGTTAGACTTCCACATCACACACAATTTACTTTTGTCAACACTGTACTTCTTGAACACTGGGAGTTTCAGAGTGATACACAAGTAAAGGCTTCACTTTGAAATCCCCACTAGCATTACCACACAACATAAGAGTTAGCCAGTCTTTCATAGGTTTGTCTCCTGGGATTGCCTTTTCCTCCTGCATGATGTAGGTCCTCCTTGGCATTTTCTTCCATAAGAGGCCTGTTTCGTCACAATTAAACACTTGTTGGGGTTTGAAATTTCAGCCTCTACATATTCTTTAAACTCACGCACCAATTTTTCAGCCCCTTGTTTATCTGAACTGGCACCCTCACCATGCCTTACAACACTGTGTATGCCACTTCTCTTC
>WNWK01020351.1:0-10000 GCA_009830355.1 Cherax destructor | reverse complement strand
CCTTGCTGTCTTGAGAATGGATGGGAATGTTGAAGATTCAACAGATTTGTTAAACAGTGTTGCAATAATGGGGGACAATACATGAGCTGCTTTTTTATACATGATTGTTGGAAAGTTATTTAGGTCTCCTGCCTTGTTTTTTAATGATTTAATTATTAGTGAGACTTTAGTAGGATTTGTTGGTGCTATATACAGAGTATGTATCATGAAGAACTTAGTACTCATGTACCATGAAGAACCTTCCAAACACTACTCAATCTTGGATGTATTTTTTCAACTGCATTTCCAAAAATAAAGTTGTGTAAGAAAGCTCAGTGTACTTAATTTAAAGCTAAAATCTTCTGGCTCATGGATTTTAGTTTAAGTTTAATATCTTTATTATGCAGCCCATACCCATCCTGTGGGCAGTAGTCAAAACATTATAGAGGTCCATAATGGGTCCAGGGACTGGGCCTCAAAGTTTTGATAGCTGAGCAAGTTACAAAGGTAATGAACTCAGGTAGATCTGGTCACAATCATGACAAGTTACAAAGGTATTTACAAATTACAGAGGTACATAATGGGTCCAGAGACTGGGCCCCAAAGTTTTGATAGCTGAACAAGGTACAAAGGTAATGAACTCACAAGTTTCAAAGGTAATGAATCATGTAAGTAAATTTATGGAGCAGGGAGAAAGTAGACCTAGTAGTGACAAGCGAAAGGTGGAGCCAGGAGCTGTGACTCAACCCTACAACCACAAATAGTTGAGTACAGCTACTGTGCTATAACTATAATGCTGAAATAACACCCACTGGCCCTCACATGGGCCAGTAGGCCTGCTGCAGTGTTCCTTCTTTCTTAGGTTCTTGTGTGTCTAATGCTTTGTGTGAGATCACAGATTATAATTCAACTGTTTGACTTTCTTAATGAAACATTTGACAAAAATGTATTCCTGAGTTGAACTGCAGTGGTCCATAACTCAAGTTAAATGTACATTAAGTCCTCAAATTACAAACACATTTGGAATCTTCTGCACTGTGTATATCATTATTATAATATTATTATATCATTATTAACCACATGAAAACTACTTTATCTTGCACATATCCACAGCAAAATACACTTATTGATATCTGTGATTCCCTTTAATTTGCCCATGTCTAACCAAAATTCTAATACAACTATTGCTTCATAATTCTTAAGCTAGTCATAAGTTAGCCTAAGACACTCCAATATAAAAACGGTATTATGCCAATACATCAATCACCTTTACCATTAATATATAAACTAATTGTTAAATTCTTAAACTAATTGTTAAATTCTTAAACTAATTGTTAAATTCTTAAACTAATTGTTAAATTCTTAAATGTTTAAATTTCAGTACCTCAATTTTGTAAACCTAGTTAATCACTACAATTACCTAACCTTACTATCAGTATAATCATTGTGTCACTATTGAGTAAGACCTATCATAAGACTGCCTGAGAAGCCTAGGCATACCTAGGCATATTATTGGCCATCTTGTAATATCTACTTCATAAAATGTATAATAATATAAGTACACCCCACTTTGTATATTACTAGAAATAAAGAATTTGAATTTCAATTTGAATTATAATACAAATACAGGTCCAAAACATGTTTGTAAGTTGAAGACTTATTATGAATATTATACATAATTCCAGAGGTCCTCAATGTGTTTGTAAGTCCTTGACTTACAAACACATTCCTGAAGATGAACTGTAGTCGTCCATAACTCAAGTTAAATGTAATAATTGGTATGTGTGTACCTGTGTTTAGTGACAGAGTTTACTTACCCTTTCCCTTCTGTTGACTACATAAGAAACCATAGCTACTTTATATAGTATTATTTTGTACAAACTACAATACTGAAACACTACAGCTGTATAAATGGGGCCCTCCTGTAAAGCAGTAGCCCAGAACCTAACCTGCAGTTTAAGTGGGGTCATCCTATACATCAGTAGCCCAGAACCTAACCTGCTGTATAAGTGGGGCCCTCCTGTACAAGAAACCATAGGTACGCTATACACTATTGTTTATTACAAATTTATTTTATTTTATAAACACATCGGCCGATTCCCACAAGGCAGGGTGGCCCGAAAAAGAAAAACTTTCATCATTCACTCCATCACTGTCTTGCCAGAGGGGTGCTTTACACTACAGTTATAAGACTGCAACATTAACACCCCTCCTTCAGAGTGCAGACACTGTACTTCCCATCTCCAGGACTCAAGTCCGGCCTGCCAGTTTCCCTGAATCCCTTCATAAATGTTACTTTGCTCACACTCCAACAGCACGTCAAGTATTAAAAACCATTTGTCTCTATTCACTCCTATCGAATACGCTCACACATGCTTGCTGGAAGTCCAAGCCCCTCGCACACAAAACCTCCTTTACCCCCTCCCTCCAACCTTTCCTAAGCCGACCGCTACCCCGCCTTCCCTCCACTACAGATTTATACACTCTCGAAGTCATTCTGTCTCGTTCCATTCTCTCTACATGTCCGAACCACCTCAACAACCCCTCCTCAGCTTCCTAGATAATAGTTTTGGTAATCCCGCACCTCCTCCTAATTTCCAAACTCCGAATTCTCTGCATTATATTCACACCACACATTGACCTCAGACATGACATCTCCACTGCCTCCAGCCTTCTCCTCGTTGCAACATTCATCACCCATCCTTTCTAGAGAAAGATATAGTGGAGGCAGGAACCATACATAGTTTTAAGACGAGGTATGATAAAGGTCATGGAGCAGGGAGAGCAGAGACCCAGTAGCGGACAGCGAAGAGGCGGGGCCAGGAGCTGAGTCTCGACCCCTGCAACCACAATTAGGTGAGTACAATTAGGTGAGTACACCCATACATGTATAAGAGTGTTGGTATAACTATACTCTCATACATTTCCCTCTTTACTTCCATGGACAAAGTTCTTTGTCTCCACAGACTCCGAAGTGCTCCACTCACCCTTTTTCCCTCATCAATTCTATGATTCACCTCATCCTTCATAAACCCATCTGCTGACATGTCCACTCCCAAATATCTGAATACATTCACCTCCTTCATACTCTCTCCCTCCAATCTGATATCCAATCTTTCGTCACCTAATCTTTTTGTTATCTTCATCACCTTACTCTTTCCTATATTCACTTTCAATTTTCTTCTTTTACACACCCTACCAAATTCATCCACCAACCTCTGCAACTTCTCTTCAGAATCTCCCAAAAGCACAGTGTCATCAGCAAAAAGCAACTGTGACAACTCCCTTATTTTTTTCACTCTGACCCCGCATACAACCATCTATATATTGAACAACCATGGTGACATCACACATCCTTGTCTAAGGCCCACTTTTACTGGGAAATAGTTCCCCTCCCTCCTACACACTCTAACCTGAGCCTCACTATCCTCATAAAAACTCTTCACTGCTTTCAGTAACCTACCTCCTATTCCATACACCTGCAACATCTGCCACATTGCCCCCCCTATCCACCCTATCATACGCCTTTTCTAAATCCATAAATGCCACAAAAACATCTTTACCCTTATCCAAATACTGTTCACCTATATGTTTCACTGTAAACACTTGGTCTACACACCCCCTACCTTTCCTAAAGCCCCCTTGTTCATCTGCTATCCTGCTTTCTGTCTTACTCTTAATTCTTTCAATAATAACTCTACCATACACTTTACCAGGTACACTCAACAGACTTATTCCCCCATAATTTTTACACTCTCTTTTGTCCCCTTTGCCTTTATACAAAGGAACAATACACGCTCTCTGCCAATCCCTAGGTACCTTACCCGCTTCCATACATTTATTAAATAATAGCACCAACCACTCCAAAACTATATCCCCACACTGAAATAACAGCAAAGCTATCCTGGTTGCATACCTGTGTTTAGTGGCAGTGGTTACCTTCTGTTGAATGGTCTTCAAGTCTCTCTCACTGGACTGGAAATCAGGAAACAAGAAATTTTACTGATTTTATTATGGTAAAAGCATATAAGAGATATGCGCCACTTCTAATCACCTATCAAATGTAGATCTAAAATACTCTTAAACTTTATGAGAACTACTGAAAACCTGCATTCTTTCTTAGGCCTAAGAACTTTATGAGAACTCTTGGCATAATAGTGGCTCTCCTTGCACTTCAGTTCTATATTGTAATTACAAAATCTCAATGTAAACTTGCAATGAAATAAAAATATGATGCAAGGAGGGAAGAGTATATGGAGAGAAAAAGAGAGGTTAAGAGAGTCGTGAAGCAATGTAAAAAGAGAGCAAATGGTGGGTGAGATGTTATCAACAAATTTTGTTGAAAATAAGAAAAAGTTTTGGAGTGAGATTAATAAGTTGAGGAAGCCTAGGGAACAAATGGATTTGACAATTAAAATTAGGAGAGGAGAGTTATTAAATGGAGAGTTAGAGGTATCGGAAAGATGGAGGGAATATTTTGAGGAGTTGTTAAATGTTGAAGACAGGGAAGCTGTGATTTCGTGTATAGGGCAAGGAAGAATAACATCTTGTAGGAGTGTGGAAGAGCCAGTTGTGAGTGTGGGGGAAGTTCGAAGGCAGTGGGTAGAATGAAAGGGGGTAAGGCAGCTGGGATTGATGGGATAAAGATAGAAATGTTAAAAGCAGGTGGGGATATAGTTTTGGAGTGGTTGGTGCTATTATTTAATAAATGTATGGAAGAGGGTAAGGTACCTAGGGATTGGCAGAGGGCGTGTATTGTTCCTTTGTATAAAGGCAAAGGGGACAAAAGAGAGTGCAAAATTTATAGAGGAATAAGTCTGTTGAGTGTACCTGGAAAAGTGTATGGTAGAGTTATTATTGAAAGAATTAAGAGTAAGACAGAGAGCAGGATTGCAGATGAACAAGGGGGCTTTCGGAAAGGTAGGGGGTGTGTAGACCAAGTGTTTACAGTGAAACATATAGGTGAACAGTATTTGGATAAGGGTAAAGATGTTTTTGTGGCATTTATGGATTTGGAAAAGGCGTATGATAGGGTGGATAGGGGGGCAATGTGGCAGATGCTGCAGGTGAATTGAATAGGAGGTAGGTTACTGAAAGCAGTGAAGAGTTTTTATGAGGATAGTGAGGCTCAGGTTAGAGTGTGTAGGAGGGAGGGGGACTATTACCCAGTAAAAGTGGGCCTTAGACAAAGGATGTGTGATGTCACCGTGGTTGTTCAATATATTTATAGATGGGGTTGTAAGAGAAGTGAATGCGAGGGTCTTGGCAAGAGGTGTGGGGTTAAAAGATAAAGAATCAAATACAAAGTGGGAGTTGTCACAGTTGCTTTTTGCTGATGACACTGTGCTTTTGGGAGATTCTGAAGAGAAGTTGCAGAGGTTGGTGGATGAATTTGGTAGGGTGTGTAAAAGAAGAAAATTGAAAGTGAATATAGGAAAGAGTAAGGTGATAAGGATAACAAAAAGATTAGGTGACGAAAGATTGGATATCAGATTGGAGGGAGAGAGTATGGAGGAGGTGAATGTATTCAGATATTTGGGAGTGGACATGTCAGCAGATGGGTCTATGAAGGATGAGGTGAATTATAGAATTGATGAGGGGAAAAGGGTGAGTGGAGCACTTCGTGGTCTGTGGAGACAAAGAACTTTGTCCATGGAAGTAAAGAGGGGAATGTATGAGAGTACAGTTATACCAACACTCTTATATGGGGGGTGTGAAGCATGGGTGATAAATGTTGCAACGAGGAAAAGGCTGGAGGCAGTGGAGATGTCATGTCTGAGGTCAATGTGTGGTGTGAATATAATGCAGAGAATTCGGAGTTTGGAAATTAGGAGGTGGTGTGGGATTACCAAAACTATTATCCAGAGAGCTGAGGAGGGGTTGTTGAGGTGGTTCGGACATGTAGAGAGAATGGAACGAGACAGAATGACTTCAAGAGTGTATAAATCTGTAGTGGAGGGAAGGCGAGGTAGGGGTCGGTCTACGAATAGTTGGAGGGAGGGTGTAAAGGAGGTTTTGTGTGCGAGGGGTTTGGACTTCCAGCAAGCATGTGTGAGCATATTTGATAGGAGTGGAAACAAATGGTTTTTAATACTTGACATGCTGTTGGAGTGTGAGCAAAGTAACATTTATGAAGAGATTCAGGAAAACCGGCAGGCCAGACTCGAGTCCTGGAGATGGGAAGTACATTGTCTGCACTCTGAAGGAGGGGTGTTAATGTTGCAATTTTATAACTGTAGTGTAAAGCACCCCTCTGACAAGACAGTGATGGAGTGAATGATGATGAAAGTTTTTCTTTTTCGGGCCACCCTGCCTTGTTGGGAATCGGCCGTTGTGTTAATAAAGAAATATATTATTATAAAACCTGCAATCTTAAGAAAATACTTCACTTAAAAGAGAATTCTTGAAAACAAGCACTCACTCTCTTAGACCTAAGAAAATATCCTAAACTTTACGAGGTGTCGTTGAACCAGTGGCTTAGCAGATAGCATCCTCGGCTAACATACTGAGAGTCTGTGCTCTGATCCTCAGCATAGGTGGAATTGTTGCGCATGTTTCTTTACACCTGCTGTCCCTATTCACCAAGCAGCAAGCAGGCACCTGGGTGTTAGTCAACAGGTGTGGGCTGCATCCTAAGGAGTGTTAGTATACCTTAGATAGGACTGTGCTATGAAATGACCTGAGGTAGAACAACAACAGCTCTTAGCCTGTATATTCAACTGTGCAATAATAAAGTGTTGTGGCCATAATAGCAGTCAAGTGCAGCTTACACCACTTCATATCCTGCCACTTGGCTTCAATACTTCCATTTAATATTTATATTAGGTAAGTTTTAAAAGCCTAGGTAGTAGGTTGGTAGACAGCAACCGCCCAGGGAGGTACTACCGTCCTGCCCGTCACTTCGGAATTGCCATAGTCATGATATAAATAATAAAGTTATCCAGGGAAGATACTCGTCACATAAGTTTGAATATCGCGACGGGATCTTATATAAATCTGTGTTTAAACCTAATTCTCTTAAAGTAGATTATTCCCTCCTTGTCATTCCTGACCAATGCCGCGAGACAATTCTCCAAATGGCTCATGACCTGCCAGTGACCGAACACTGGGCCCCTCGTAAGACGTGGCATAAAATCAGACAGACGTATTTCTGGCTACATATGTACACGCAGGTGTATAAGAAGTATGGGTCGTGCAACAGGTGTCTATGGCTTACTACACCAAATACCCACGATCCTGCTTCCAGTATTTCTGAGCCTATAAATTCCCTCCAGCTGAAACGAGATACCCCAACATTGAAAAGGAATGTTTGGCCCTTGGGTGGAGTATCTCCTAACTCAATATTATTTACTAGGGAAGGAATTCATTCTGGAAACGGATCATAAACCATTGGTATACCTAGAAACATTTAAGGGAACCAACAGTCGCCTCTTGAGGTGGACATTGGCACTCCAGGCTTTTAAGTTTCATATAGTGTATATCAATGGTTCCTCTAATTATTTCTCTGACTGGTTAAATCGTGACAGTCAGTAGAATATTTGTACTTATGCGACTTTCATTTTTTGAAGGGACTTTTACCTCATTATTTCTACTTCTATTCCTTGACTATCAGTCTTGGTATGGAGGAGTGTGAGGGATTATTATTATAATCAAAAGAAGCGCTAAACCACAAGGGTTATACAGCGCGGCAGGGCAGGAAAGGATGCAGGGGGAATAGGTTGTAAGCGGGAGATGGATGATTAGTAGGGTATGGAGTGCAGCAGAACAGTGGATAGTGCAGGGATAGAGGGTAGCAAGAGATCGAGGTAGAAGGGACTGAGGGAGGTGCTAGAGGTATAATCTTCAGAGTTTGTGTAGTAAGTCAGTTTCTGTCAAAAGTCAACGAGAGTCAGGTTTAAAAGGAGGGTCCATCAGCAAGAAGGGAAGGTAAAGAAAGGGCCGCAGAGCAAAGACGCCATTGGAGGTAAATTCTGCGTGCTCGTTGATAAAGTGGACAGTCCAACAGAATATGTCGAACAGACACTGGAACCTGACAATGCTCACAGAGTGGGGCAGGGAGCCTCTCCATGAGATACCCGTGTGTAAGACGAGTGTGGCCAATGCGAAGACGGGAGAGTGTAGTCTCGGAACCTCGACATTGGTGACAAGAAAGGCAGAAACCTATACTGTTAATAGAATGAAGTTTGTTATTTGGGTCAGACCACGTTGTGGGGTGCGAAGGTGGGTAGCAATGACCGCAAAATAGTCCATAAAAGGAACACCTTTATATGAAACTGGAAGGTCATGTACTGCTGACGGCGCAGCAGTGTCTGCCTGTTCATTGCCCTGCACGTCAACATGACCAGGGACCCACCAAAAAACTATATCTTTGTGCTTGCTAAAGATACGGCGTAACCAAAGGTGGATACGAAGAACTAGATGGTGAGGTGTATCAATTTTACGGGTAGCCTGTAAAGCACTAAGGGAGTCTAAAACGACCACAAATGGTGACACGGGCATAGATGCCATACGGATAAGTGCCACAAGAATGGCATACAATTCAGCTGTAAAGATGCTAGCCGAGGGTAACAGATGCCCTCGCACAACGTTGTCCGGGAAGACTGCTGCGAATCCGACACCGTCAGACGACTTTGAACCATCGGTGTACACTGCGATGGCATGGGAATAAGAACGGAAGTGGTCTAGAAAAAAAGAGCGAGAAGCCGCCGTAGGTAGGCGGGCTTTCGCGCAAGGTAGAGGAATAGAACAGACACGAACAGGAGGAACTTCCCAAAAGGGTAGGGGAAAGGGAGATGTCACATGAACATATAGAGGTGGTAGCTGAAGGGAAGACAGGAGTGAATGTAGACGAAGAGAAAAGGGACGAAGCAAGCAGGGGCGACGAACAAATAAAGAGCGTCTACTAACATCTGTAACACTCCTATACAATGAAGGATTGCGGAGGTCATGAGAGCGAACATAATAGCGAATGCAATGTGCATCACGACGATCGGACAAGGATGGAATGTTCGCTTCTACATAGAGGCTCTCAACCGGGGAAGAACGAAATGCACCAAGGCATAAGCGTAATCCCTGGTGATGGATGGGATTAAGGATGGAAAGAGTGGCAGGGTAAGCCGCCGAATATATCTGGTCACCATAATCGAGTTTTGATAAAATTAGGGCTGAATGTAGACGAAGGAGAGTTCTACGATCAGCCCCCCATGAAAGATGTGCGAGGGTTTTAAGGAGGTTCAGCCGGCTGTGACAAGTTGCCTTAAGAGAGTAATATGAGGTTTCCAGGACAATCGACGGTCAAACAGGAGGCCGAGAAACCTGACTATCACGTTCTGGAATACGTGAGCCGTATAGGTACAATGGATGATCAAAGACCACTGAACGTCTAGTAAACGTTATTTGATGAGTTTTGCCACTAGAAAATTTAAACCCGTGAGTGGTGGCCCAATCAGAAACCCAGTTGATGGCATGCTGGAGGAAAACTGCAATGAGGTGACAGTCAGCACCTGCACAAGCTATAGCAAAGTCATCCACATAGAGCGATGACCAAATATTGGATGGGAGAACAGATGCCAGATTATTTATAGCAAGGAGAAAGTGTGTTGTGCTCAGAACACAACCCTGGGGGACACCTTCAGCTTGGACAAATTCCAGGGAAAGTTCATTACTAACCCGGACACGGAAATGTCTGTCAGTTAAGAAAGCCTTAAGGAAAAATAGTAGATTGCATCGGAGGCCTAAGGAGTGGGTCTGGGTCAAGATATTATAATAATAATAATAATAATAATTTTTATTTCAATGCATGTTACAAGTGTACAATGTTATTGGTAGTTACAATTATAAAACTGTAATGCAAGGAGAGCCACTGGCATGCCATGGCATTAGGGGCAGTTTATTCTAGAGACTTATTCACTAAGTACTTAATGCTAAAGAAATTGATTGAGTTTATTCTAGTTCTGTATTATTTAAATTATTAAATGGTTATACATACTATTAAAAGACCATACAAGAGAAATTGGTTGAG
>WNWK01020350.1:0-36016 GCA_009830355.1 Cherax destructor | reverse complement strand
TGTGTACTACCATGATGAACCAGTGATGTACTACCATGATAAACCAGTGTATGTACTACCATGATGAACGAGTGTATGTACTACCATGATGAACCAGTGTATGTACTACCATGATGAACCAGTGTGTGTACTACCATGATGCCAGTGTACTACCATGATGAACCAGTGTGTACTACCATGAACAGTGTGTCCCATGATAAACCCTGTATGACTACCATGATGAACCAGTATATGTACTACCATGATGAACCAGTGTGTGTACTACCATGATAAAGTGCAGTTCTACCATGATGAACCAGTGTATGTACTACCATGATGAACCAGTGTATGTACTACCATGATGAACCGGGCATGTACTAATGATAAACCCATTTTTAAACTGATAACCAGTGCATGTCTCCCAGATGAACCAGTATGTACTCAAGATGAACCAGTGCATGTACTACCATGATAACCAGTGATTACTCCCGATAAACCCAGTGTATGTACTACCATGATAAACCAGTGATGTACTCCATAAACCCGGGCATGTACTACCAAAACCCAGCATGTACTACCATGATGAACCAGTGTATGTACTACCATGAACCAGTGCATGTACTCCATGATAAACCCAGTGTATGTACTACCGATAAACCCACATGTACTACCATGATGAACCAGTGTATGTACAATGATAAACCAGTGTATGTACTACCATGAACCAGTGCATGTATACCATGATGAACCAGTGTATGTACTACCATGATGAACCAGTGTATGTACTAATGAACCAGTGTGTGTACTACCATGATGAACCAGTTTTTCTACCATGAACCAGTGCTTTACACCATGATGAACCAGTGTTTTACTACCATGAACCAGTGCATGTACTACCAGATGAACCAGTGTATGTACTAAATGATGAACCAGCGTGTGTATTACCATGATAACCAGTGTATGTACTACCATGATGAACCAGTGTGTGCTACGAACCAGTGCATGTACTACCTGATGAACCAGTGTATGTACTACCAATGAACCATTTATTATACCCTGATGAACCAGTATATGCCCCATGAACCAGTGCATGTACTACCATGATGAACCAGTGTATGTACTAACATATAAACCCATGTATGTACTACCATGAGGAACCAGTGTAATACCATATGAACCAGTGTATGTACTACCATGGAACCATTATGTACTACCATGATGAACCAGTGTGTTTACTACCATGATGAACCCCCAAAAAAGAGTCACACCCCCCCGCACAAGGTCACACACACCACCACACAAGAGCCCACACCACCACACAAGAGCCCACACCACCACGCAAGTCACACACCCCACCACAAAAGTCACACCACCCCCACACAAGTCACACACACCACCACAAAAGGTCACACACACCACCACAAAAGTCACACACACCACCAAAAAGAGTCACACACACCACCACAAGAGTCACCCCAAAACCCCCACCCAAAGTCACACCACCCCCACAAAGAGTCACAAACACCACCCCAGGTCCACACACCACCACACAAGGCACACACACCCCCACAAAGTCACACACACCACCACACAAGACACACCACCACACAAGTCACACACCCCACCACACAAGGCCACACACCACCACACAAGAGTCACACACACCACCACAAAGAGTCACACACCCACCACACAAGAGTCACACACCACCCCATAGCCAACACCCCACCACACAAGAGTCACACACACCACAACACAAGAGTCACACACCCACCACACAAGGTCACACACACCACCACACAAGTCACACACCCACCACACAAGAGTCCACACCACCCCCCACAAAGGTCACACACACCACCACACAAGGTCACACACACCACCACACAAGAGTCACACACACCACAACAAAAGAGTCACACACCCCACCACAAAGTGTCACACACCCACCACACAAGAGTCACACACACCACCACACAAGACACACTACACACCACCACACAAGGTCACACCCCCCACAACACAAGAGTCACACACACCACCACACAAGAGCACACACCACCACACAAGTCACACACACCACCACACAAAGTCACACACACCACCACACAAGAGTCACACACACCCCCAAAGAGTCACACACACCACCACACAAAGTCACACACACCACAACACAAGAGTCACACCCCACCACACAATTTCACACACACCACAACACAAGAGTCACACACACCACCACCAAGTGTCACACACACCCCCACACAAGAGTCACACACCCACCACACAAGACACACTCACACACCACCACACAAGACACACACCACCACACAAACACCCACACCACCACACAAGAGTCACACACCCCACCACACAAGAGTCACACACACCACCCCCAAAGGTCACACACCCACAACACAAGAGTCACACCCCCCCCCGAGTCACACCCACCAAGAAGATACACACCCACCACACAAGAGTCACACACACCACCACAAAGAGTCACACACCCACCACACAAGAGTCACACACCCACCACACAAGAGTCACACACACCACCACACAAGAGTCACACACCCCCCAAAAGTCACACACACACCACCACACAAGAGTCACACACACACCACCACAAAAGAGCCAAACCACCACACAAAGTCACACACCCACCACACAAGAGTCACACACCCCACAAGAGTCACACACACCACCACAAAGTCACACACACCACCACACAAGAGCCACACACCACCACACAAGAGCACACCACCAACAAAGCACACTCACACACCACCACACAAAGCCCCACACACACCACCACACAAGAGTCACACACCCACCACAAAAACACACTCAAAACCACCACACAAGAGTCACACACACCCACCACACAAGAGTCACACACCCACCACACAAGTCACACACACCACCACACAAGACACACCACCACACAAGACCCTCACACCCACCCCCGAGTCACACACACCACCACACAAGGTCACACACCCACCACAAAAGATCCACACACCCCCCCAAAAAAGGTCACACACACACCACCACAAAGAGTCAACACACCACCACAAAAATCACAAAACCCACCACACAAGAGTCACACCCCCAACCACAAAAGAGTCACACACCCCACCACACAAGAGCCACACACACCACCAAAAAAGAGTCACACCCCCACCACCAAGAGTCCACCACCCCACACAAGACCCCTCACACCCCACCACAAAAGATACACACACACCCCCAAAAAGTCACACACACCACCACACAAGAGTCACACACACACCACCACACAAGGCACACACACCCCCACACAAAGTCACACACACAAAAAAACACTCACACACCACCACACAAAGTCACACACAACCACCACAAAGAGTCACACACACCCCCACAAAGACACATCACACACCACCACACAAGATCACACACACCACCACACAAAGCCCCACCCCCACCAAGCATACACCCACCCACAAGTATCTCCCAACGGAAACTACACCCCGGATATTTTCCCCCCACTAAGAACTCTGGTGACACTAACCATACACCAGTTTCCTGTGTTACTTCCGTGTCTCCCCTGTTGCGCTGCTGCTGCCCTCTACCGCTGCTGCTGCCGCTGCCGCTGCTGCTGCTGCTGCCGCGCTGCTGCTGCCGCCCTGCTGCTGCTCCCGCGCGCTGCCGCCCCGCGCTCCCCCCCGGCCGCCCCTCCCGCGCTGCTACTGCTCCCGCTTGGCTGCCCCACCCCCGCGCGCGCCCCCCGCTGCGCCGCTTGCCCCGCGCGCGCCCCCGCTCCCACCGCGCGTTTTGGCGCGCGCGCGCGCGCCCCGCGCGCGCGCCGCTGCGCTGCTGCTGCCGCTGCTGCTCCCCTGCTGCTGCGCTCCCCCTCCCCTGCCGCTGCCGCTGCCGCTGCTACTGCTGCTGCTACTGCTGCTGCTACTGCTACTGCTGCTGTTGTTGCAACTCTCAACTGATAATAACTGCTTAAATGCTTGAAGATACGCAGAGAAAGAATGTTAAGTGATAGAGGGAAAGGGGAAAAGAGAAACAAAGGGGAAGTGTGAGAAAGAGAGGGGAAGAGTGAGGAATAAAGAGAAGAGTGGGGGAGCGAGAGAGAGAGGAGTGAGAAAGAGGGAAGTAGGAAGCAGAAATGAAGGGAAGTGGGAGAAGGGGTTCAGCGGTGTTACGGTAGACGGAACTTTGTGGTCTGGTTAGCCAGGAGGTGCTAGTGGACCACTAGTGAGTGTGGTGCTAGTGGACCACTAGTGAGTGTGGTGCAGTGGACCACTATGAGTGTGCTGGTGGACCACTAGTGAGTGTGGGGGAGTGGACCACAGTGAGTGTGGTGGGGGGAAACCACTAGTGGGGTGGGTGGAGTGGACCACAGTGGGGGGGCTAGGGGCCACTAGTGAGTGTGCTGCTAGTAGACCACTAGTGAGTGTGGTGCTAGTGGACCACTAGTGAGTGTGGTGGTAGTGGACCACTAGTGAGTGTGGTGGTAGTGGACCACTAGTGAGTGTAGTGGTAGTGGACCACTAGTGAGTGTAGTGGTAGTGGACCACTAGTGAGTGTGGTGGTAGTGGACCACCACTAGTGTGTGTGTGGTGATAGTGGACCACCACTAGTGAGTGTGGTGATAGTGGACCACCACTAGTGAGTGTGGTGATAGTGGACCACCACTAGTGAGTATGGTGCTAGTGGACCACCACTAGTGGTGGTGGTAGTGACCACCACTAGTGAGTGTGGTGAGTGGACCACCACTAGTGTGTGTGGTGGTGAGTGGACCACCACTAGTGAGTGTGGTGATAGTGGACCACCACTAGTGAGGGTGGTGGTAGTGGACCACCACTAGTGTGTGTGGTGATAGTGGACCACCACTAGTGAGGGTGGTGGTAGAGGACCACCACTAGTGAGGGTGGTGGTAGTGGACCACCACTAGTGAGGGTGGTGGTAGAGGACAACCACTAGTGAGGGTGGTGGTAGAGGACCACCACTAGTGAGGGTGGTGGTAGTGGACCACCACTAGTGAGGGTGGTGGTAGAGGACCACCACTAGTGAGGGTGGTGGTAGAGGACCACCACTAGTGAGGGTGGTGGTAGAGGACCACCACTAGTGAGGGTGGTGGTAGTGGACCACCACTAGTGAGGGTGGTGGTAGTGGACCACCACTAGTGAGGGTGGTGGTAGTGGACCACCACTAGTGAGGGTGGTGGTAGTGGACCACCACTAGTGAGGGTGGTGGTAGTGGACCACCACTAGTGAGTGTGGTGGTAGTGGACCACCACTAGTGAGGGTGGTGGTAGTGGACCACCACTAGTGAGGGTGGTGGTAGATGACCACCACTAGTGAGGATGGTGGCAGTGGACCACCACTAGTGAGGGTGGTGGTAGATGACCACCACTAGTGAGGGTGGTGGTAGAGGACCACCACTAGTGAGGGTGGTGGTAGTGGACCACCACTAGTGAGGTGGTGGTAGTGGACCACCACTAGTGAGGGTGGTGGTAGTGGACCACCACTAGTGATGTGGTGGTAGTGGACCACCACTAGTGAGGGTGGTGGTAGTGGACCACCACTAGTGAGGGTGGTGGTAGATGACCACCACTAGTGAGGGTGGTGGTAGTGGACCACCACTAGTGAGGGTGGTGGTAGTTGACCACCACTAGTGAGGGTGGTGGTAGAGGACCACCACTAGTGAGGGTGGTGGTAGTGGACCACCACTAGTGAGGGTGGTGGTAGTGGACCACCACTAGTGAGTGTGGTGGTAGTGGACCACCACTAGTGAGTGGTGGTAGATGACCACCACTAGTGAGGTGGTGGTAGATGACCACCACTAGTGAGGTGGTGGTAGTGGACCACCACTAGTGAGTGTGGTGGTAGTGGACCACCACTAGTGAGGTGGTGGTAGTGGACCACCACTAGTGAGTGTGGTGGTAGTGGACCACCACTAGTGAGTGGTGGTAGTGGACCACCACTAGTGAGGGTGGTGGTAGTGGACCACCACTAGTGAGTGTGGTGGTAGTGGACCACCACTAGTGAGGGTGGTGGTAGTGGACCACCACTAGTGAGGGTGGTGGTAGTGGACCACCACTAGTGAGGGTTGTGGTAGTGGACCACCACTAGTGAGGGTGGTGGTAGAGGACCACCACTAGTGAGGGTGGTGGTAGTGGACCACCTGCACCTCCTAATATGCTCCAAGCTATGAGTTCTCTACATAATATACACACGACACATTGCTCTCAGACACACCACTGCCTCGCTGCAGCATTTAAAACTAATGCTTCACACCAATTATACTCTGGTACATTTCCCTTTTTGCCTCCGTGAATAAGGTTCTTCGTCTCCACGGCTGCCTCAATGTACCACCCACCTTTTTTTTTCCCTCGTCAATTCTATGGTTCCCCTCATCTTTCATAGACCCGACTGCCGACAATTCCACTTCCAAATATCTAAACACATTCACTTCTTCCATACTCCCTCCAATCTTTAATTACCTAAATTTTGTGTTACCCTCATCTTCCTGCCCTTTCCTATGTTCACTTTTAATTTACTTCTTTTGCATGTCCTCCAAAATTCGTCAAACAATCTTTGCAGCTTCTATTCAGAATATGCCATCAGCACCGTGTCATCAGTAAAAAGCAACTACGACTACTCCCACTTTGTATTTGATTCGTCATCTTTTAATAACGTACCTCTTTCCAACACCCCAACATTCACTGCTTTTACATACCAATCTAGAAATACGTTAAATGTCCATGGTGACATAACACACCCCTCTCTAAGGCCTACTTTGTCTGGAAAATGGTGTCCCTCTATGCTACATACCCTAACCTGAGCCTCGTTATCCACATAAAAGCTCTTTACTGCTTTAAGTAACCTACTTACGTGCACCTGCAACATCTTCCACCTTATCACATGATTTTTTCTGATTCCATAAATGTAACGAATCGTTCCTTACCTTTATGTAAGTATTATCCACTGTAAACACTTGCTCTGCACATTCCTTAGCCTTCCTAAAACCTCCTTGTTCATGTGCAGTCATTCCTACTCTTTGTCTTACCTTTTATTCTTTCAATAATAACTTCCACACACTGGGTATACTCACCAGGCTTATTACCCACTTATTCTCTCTTTTATCCCATTTTCCCTTATACAAAGGAACTATGCAGACTCTCTGCCAATCCCTAGGTACCGTCCTCCCCTTCATGCTTGTACTGAACAAATGTACTGACCATTCCAAAACTATATCCCCACCTGCTTTTAACATTTGTCTTGATCCCATCTTTCGCAGCTGTTTTACCCCCTTTCATTCTACCCACTGCCTCACGCACTTTTTTCAACACTCTCATCTGGCTCTTCCTCACTACTACAATGCATGAAATCAATGCCTCCCTCTCTTCATCAACATTTACAGCTCCTTAAAATATTTCCTCCATCTTGGCAATACATCCACCTCAAAATCTTTAAACTGTTAAATTAATTTACTCTCTAGGCTTTCTAAATTAACTGATATCACTCCAAATCTTTTTATTATCAGCACTCTCATTAGCTCACCTTTTAAACTCCCTCATCACTCTTTTAATCTCCATATACTCCGTCCTCTGTATATCACTTCAGTTTTGTAAAAACAACTCGTATGCTAACTTTTTCCCTTACCATTCTATTTACCTCATCATTCCACCAACTACTCTTCTTCCCTCCTGCACCCTCCCTCCTATATCCACAGACTTGTGA
Source organism: Cherax destructor (assembly GCA_009830355.1). Taxonomy (NCBI): domain Eukaryota; kingdom Metazoa; phylum Arthropoda; class Malacostraca; order Decapoda; family Parastacidae; genus Cherax; species Cherax destructor. The sequence goes on along the minus strand of WNWK01020350.1, from coordinate 28,298 downwards.
TGCACACTCTAACACTGCATTCTTAAATCTACCCAATACATTTTCGATATCTTCCTCATTATCTGTACTCTTTAGCTCATCTCCTCGATAAATTAGACATAAATGCAACACTTGGGACACCCAGACATATTCAGACACATCCAGACACACCCAGACACATCCAGAGACATCCAGACACACCCAGACACACCCAGAGACATCCAGACACATCCAGGCACACCCAGACACATCCAGACACACAGAGACACTGGGTATCTTTATTGCGGAAACGTTTCGCCACACAGTGGCTTCATCAGTCCATACAAAGGAGAATCGTGAAGAACAGGAGGAATTTGAGGTAATCAGTCCCTCAACCTTGAGTCGATGTTGTCAGTCCATCAATCTTGAAAAGAATACAGCATATGTGTGAAGAGGAAGCTTATATACCGTAGGCGGGAGAGGTGCAGCAGTCGTAGGTGGTGTCACATTTGACCAATGTGGAAGTAGGTCGTATCCAAGGGTTAGGCAAGTGAAGAATTCCCTGTATCAAGATCCCAAGATGTCGCTGTGTCAGACAGGATGTAGAAGAATAGTTCAGAGAACCGAAAGTTAATAAATTAGACACATATGCAACACTATGCATATGTGTCTAATTTATCAAAATGTCGGTTCTCTGAACCATTCATCTACAGCTCATCTCCTTTAATTTATAAACTTTCACTTCTTTCTTACTGATGACATTCTCTTTGTACCTCATCTACCTTTTACTCCTCATTGTAACAACCACTAAAAATGATCTAATGATGTAGAAGGAGGAGGTGTTGACCCAGGCCGGGAATTCTCCCGGCCCGGGTCATTCCAGATGGTGACCCGGCTCCGGCTCCCTGGCGTGGGAGTATCAGAGACCTATGTCTCCCATGGGAGGAGGTACAAGTACCCCCTCAACGCTGGGACCAACTGTCCCCAGGCCTAGCCACATTCCCCAACAGCACGGGGCTGGTAGGGAGAAGCTAGGCCTCTCTGGTCTGCCATCTTCCCCGCCTCAGGGAGGCTGACGGGAAGGGCAGGCTTGCGAGCCGCAGATGGTAGCAAGCTCCAGCATTGGCACCTACCCTGCCCTAAAAGGGCTGGGCATGGTGGATCCCTGCTAATGATGTAATATATCTGTTGTCCTTTTAAAAACATGCACATTCAAAACTCTGCCTATAAACCTTTTATGTATTAATACAGTCTAACAAAGAGCTGTCATTATGCCCTACATTGTATTTCGCATACTTATCTACCCTCTTTTTTTTCTTAAAATACAAAATTCAATAAGAGGCCGCCATTATCATTTACCCCTGGCATTCCAAACTTATCTACTACGCCCTATAACAGTTTCTCCCACTTTAGTATTTAGGTCCCCCACAATAATTACTTTCTTATTTGGCTCAAAACTCCGTAAACACTTACTTAACATTACCTAAAATCTCTCCACACTCCTCTCTTCCCCAGGTGCAGAAACACTTAGTATAACCACCTTTTAGCATCCCACTCTAATATTAATTAACATAATGCCTGAATTTATGTATTTAAGCTCAATAATAACCCACAAAAAGACAGAAACTCATTTATATTCCATCTTTTCTTCCCATAGATGATCATTTAACATGGCTAATTAATTTATGTAATTATTTCAATTATAAGAGCTACATATATAAGATTCTTTGCTGGGGAAAACTATTATATATTACACAACTATGATAATATTACAATACAGATGAACCGGACAGTAGTAGTGTTTTGTCCATCAGCAGACCTTTCTTAGCGTCTGTATGAAACTCTAGCAGACCTTGGTGGATAAAAGTCTGCTCCAGCAGGCTCTACGTCTCTCTAGTCTAGAGCAATCTCCTTGTTTCTCCTCTCAAGTGGACGAACGAGACTAAATCTTCTTGCATCTTTGTTCTCAAGTTGAAAGTCGAGGTAAACATCTTCCCGTCTGTAGTTTAACCTCTGGTCATAAGAGGTCAAGCTCTGCCTCTTACCCATAACACTTAGCCAATCACTGAAAAAGTTCTTATGGCGTCTCCCAGCCATTACATATGTCCTTTGTCTCATGATTGGACAATCCTCCTTCCAGGGCGGTGCCTTGAACAATCAAGTGTTCTGATTGGCTGCCTGAGGGAAAAAAGCCAAGTAACTTGGTCATAAGATTCCCTCATCTTTGCTACCTGAGGTCAGGACAATACAATGTGATATAAATTAGACACATATGCAACACTTGGGTATCTTTATTGAGGAAACATTTCGCCACACAGTGGCTTCATCAGTCAATACAAAGCAGATGTTGCATATGTGTCTAATTTATAACTTGTCAGTTCTTTGAACCATTCATCTACATCCTGTCTGACACAGCAACATCTTGGGATCTTGATACAAACGAATTCTTCAACACTTGTCCAACCTTTGGACGAAGACCTTCTTCGACTAGTGGATGGTACCACTATGACCCCGCCTCCTCCTGCTTCACCTAACCTGACTACAGTATATAAGCCACCTCTACGGACATGTGCTGTACTTTCTACAAGATTGATGGACTGAACACATCGACTTCAGGCCGAGGGACTGATTACCTCAAACTCCTCCTCTCCTTACACCTTTCTACTTTGTATTGGACTGATGAAGCCACTGTGTGGCGAAACGTTTCCTCAATAAAGATACCCAAGTGTTGCATATGTGTCTAATTTATAACATTCCATCCCACTAACAAGATATTTGTTCAACCCAATCTTAAATGCTACCTAAGAAATAAGCTTTGATAATTCTCATGAATTTATCCAACCTAAATTTGAAACTACCCAAGGTCCCAGCTTCAATAACCCTACTAGGCAAACTGTTCCACTCATCAACTACCCTATTTCCAAACCAATACTTTCCTATATCCTTTCTAAATCTAAACTTATCTAATTTGAATCCATTATTGCGGGTTCTCACTTGGAGAGATATTTTCAAGACCTTATTTATATCCCCTTTGTTAATACCCATTTTCCACTTGTATACCTCGATCATGTCTCCCCTCATTCTTCGTCTTACAAGTGTATGTAATTTTAGGGTCTTCAATCTTTCTTCATACGGAAGATTTCTAATGCTATGTATTAATTTAGTCATTCTACGCTGAATGTTTTCTAACGAATTAATATCCATTCTGTAATATGGAGACCAGAACTGAGCTGCATAATCTAGGTGAGGCCTTACTAACGATGTATAAAGCTGTAATATAACCTCTGGACTTCTGTTGCTTACACTTCTTGATATAAATCCCAGTAATCTGTTTGCCTTATTACGTACGCTTAGGCATTGCTGTCTTGGTTTAAGGTTGCTGCTTACCATAACCCCCAAGTCCTTTTCGCAATCTGTATGGCTAAGTTCTACGTTATTTAACTTATAAGTGCTTGGGTTATGGACACTCCCGAGCTTCAGAACCTTTCATTTATCTACATTGAACTGCATCTGCTACTTTTCTGACCAGGAATTGAGTTTGTCTAAATCCTCCTGAAGTTCCCTGACATCTACGTTTGAATCAATTATCCTACCTATCTTCGTGTCATCGGATTTAACCCCATTTATGTACACTCTCTGCTTCCTATTGGTGAGCCATGACTCGATCCATGACAGCACTTTTTCCCCAATGCCATGAGCTGCCACTTTCTTTAACAGTCTCTGGTGCGGTACTCTATCAAAAACCTTACTAAAATCTAAATAAACAATATCGAATTCTTTATCGTGATCAACAGCCTCAAAAGCTTTACTAAAGAAGGTTAATAAATTAGATAGGCAGGAACGGCCCCTCGTGAATCCATGCTGAGTATCATTAATCAAATTATGGTTATCTAGATGGCTTCTAATAATATCAGCTATAATTGACTCTAGTAATTTGCCTACAATTGAGGTCAGGCTTATTGGGCGGTAATTTGACGATAGTGACTTGTCCCCTGCTTTAAAAATAGGAATTACATTAGCCATCTTCCACATATCAGACACTACACCTGTTTGAAGAGATAGATTAAAAATGTTAGATATTGGTTCACAGAGTTCCATTTTACATTCCTTAAGAACCCTTGCAAAAAGCTCATCAGGACCCGGCGATTTATTTTGTTTCAGTCGGTCTACTTGTTTCATAACCATTTCGCTAGTGACTGTGATATTACATAATTTATCTTCTTCAGGACCACTATAAAAAATAATTACTGGGATATTATTAGTGTCTTCCTGTGTGAAAACCGAGAGAAAATAATTATTAAAAATAGAGCACATATCATTCTCCTTGTCAGTAAGATGCCCAGAGTTATTTTTAAGGGGACCTATCTTATCCCTAATTTTTGTTCTATAAACCTGGAAAAAACTTTTTGGGTTAGTTTTTGAATCCCTAGCAACTTTAATTTCATAGTTCCGTTTAGCTTTTCTTATATCCTTTTTAGCGTCCCTCTTAATGTCAGTATACTGATTTATAAGATGACCCTCACCTCTATTTATGCGCCTATAAATTCCTTTCTTCTGCCCTAAAATATATTTGAGCCTTTTATTCATCCATTTTGGGTCATTTCTACTTGATCTAATTTTTTTAATGGGATAAATGTTCTTTGGGCAGCCTGTATAGTGTTAAGAAAGCTGTCATATTGATAGCTCTCTTCGTTACCCCAGTCCACAGTTGATAAGTGTTCTCTAAGCCCATTATAATCTGCTAAGCGAAAGTCTGGGACCGTTACTAAATTATCCCTACTATCATACATCCATTCAATGCTAAAGGTAATTGACTTGTGGTCACTTGTGCCGAGTTCCTCTGTAATTTCTAATTATTAACAAGGGATTCCTTGTTTGCCAGAACCAAGTCAAGTAGGTTATTTCCCCTTGTAGGTTCTGCCAGAACACTGTCCCAGCCAATATCATACATATGTTAGGAGGACTTTGGGAAGAGCTTCGTCCGAGTGCAGAGCTCTGGCTGGCAAGATTCTGGCTGGTGTCCTAGGAGTGAGCTGTTCTAAGGACTACTTTGTAAGTGTATATTCAACATCGTTAACTAACTGTATTCCCGTCTCAATATTCTTGGATCTTCCCCAGTTACCTTAATATCAAATCCTTTCCTATTTAATTAAGTATATTATTGTATATTAATAAATTGTAATTGAATGGAATAATGTATTTGCTGTTCCAGTCTTTTATTTTGTTATTCTTAATGAAGTAAACGTTAAGTGGAGGTGGATAAAGTGCACAGTAGTGTGTAGTGATGGCAGGTAGTGATGGCAGTGTAGTGATGGCAGGTAGTGATGGCAGTGTAGTGATGGCAGGTAGTGATGGCGGGTAGTGATGACAGTGTAGTGATGGCAGGTAGTGATGGCATGTAGTGATGGCAGTGTAGTGATTGCAGGTAGTGATGGCAGTGTAGTGATAGCAGTGTAGTGATGGCGGTAGTGATGGCAGTGTAGTGATGGCAGGTAGTGATGGCAGTGTAGTGATGGCAGTGTAGTGATGGCAGGTAGTGATGGTAGTGTAGTGATGGCAGTGTAGTGATGGCAGTGTAGTGATGGCAGTGTAGTGATGGCAGTGAAGTGATGGCAGTGTAGTGATGGCAGGTGTAGTGATGGCGGTAGTGATGGCAGTGTAGTGATAGCAGTGTAGTGATGGCAGGTAGTGATGGCAGTGTAGTGATGTCAGGTAGTGATGGCAGGTAGTGATGGCAGTGTAGTGATGGCAGGTAGTGATGGCAGTGTAGTGATAGCAGTGTAGTGATGGCGGTAGTGATGGCAGTGTAGTGATGTCAGGTAGTGATGGCAGGTAGTGATGGCAGTGTAGTGATGGCAGTGTAGTGATGGCAGGTAGTGATGGCAGTGTAGTGATGGCAGTGTAATGATGGCAGGTAGTGATGGCAGTGTTGTGATGGCAGTTAGTGATGGTAGGTAGTGATGGCAGTGTAGTGATGGTAGGTAGTGATGGTAGGTAGTGATGGCAGTGTAGTGATGGCAGTGTAGTAATGGCAGTGTAGTGGTGGCAGTGTAGTGATGGCAGTATAGTTATGGCAGGTAGTGATGGCAGTGTAGGATGGCAGGTAGTTATGGTAGGTTGTGATGACAGTGTAGTGATGGCAGGTAGTTATGGTAGGTAGTGATGGCAGGTAGTGATGGCAGGGTAGTGATGACCATTAGTGATGGCAGGTAGTGATGACAGGTAATGATGGCAGGTAGTGATGACAGGTAGTGATGGCGGTAGTGATGGCAGGTAGTTATGACAGTGTAGTGATGGCAGGTATTGATGACAGGTAGCGATGGCAGTGTAGTGATGGCAGGTAGTGATGGCAGTGTAGTGATGGCAGGTAGTGATGACAGGTAGCGATGGCAGTGGAGTGATGGTAGGTAGTGATGGCAGTGTAGTGATGCCAGATAGTGATGGCAGTATAATGATGGCAGGTAGTGATGGCAGTATAATGATGGCAGGTAGTGATAGCAGTGCAGTGATGGCAGGTAGTGATGGCAGGTAGTGATGGCATTGTAGTGATGGCAGTGTAGTGATGGCAGGTAGTGATGGCAGTGTAATGATGGTAGTATAGTGATGGCAGGTGGTGATGGCAGGAAGTGATGGCAGGTAGTGATGGCAGTGTAGTTACGGGTATAACTCGTTACTATTAATTTGTATGTTGAAGGTAAGAAGGGTCTACCATCATCATCCCCCTCCAACGGTATATGACAACCATGCCTATACTATGCCTCTTCTCCCCAACCCAAACTACATCACCCCCCTTCCTTCCTTCAGCCTCCTCTCTCTACCTCCTCACAGCAAACCTCTTCCCCACCCAAAACATCCGATTTACAAGCTTCTTCCCCATTCATCCCCCTCTCTACTACCTATTTCACAACCCTACCCCATCCCATGGCTCCGTGGTTCGATCCCAGCATGGGTGAAAATGTTGGGCACATTTCCTTACACCTGCTGGTCCTGTTCACCCAGCAGTAAGTACCAGGGTGTTAGTCGACTGGTGTGGGTGGCATCCTGGGGGTAGTATACCTCAGACAGAGCTAGACTTTGTAATGAGCTGAGGTAAGATAACAGTTCTCAACCTGTACGACTGATTTGTGGGGAAAAACACCCACATCTTCCTAGCGTTCTGTACAGTATATTCACAACCCATCCTTCCAATCCCCCCATCCTTCCAATCCCTCCATCCTTCCAATCCCTCTATCCTTCCAATCCCTCCATCCTTCCAATCCCTCCATCCTCTTAACAGTCCTCCATCGTTCCAACCCTCCATCCATCCTCCCAACAACTTCCCTATTCCCCCATTCCCCTATCCCCCGGCCTTTCCCTTCCTTAAAGCCCATCCGGGTTGTTGTCATTGACGGTAGTGGCCATGACGCAGTGGTACCAACTTTGTTTACCAAAACACCCCTACATTTTTGCCCACCACGTCACAGTTACCAACTGTATTTACCAACACAACCCTTCTTTTGTCTAATTTAAATTAATAAAAAAAAATATTTATTACTTCAGTACCGCTTTAAAAACTACATAAAAATGACACTTAGATGACTGTTAGAGGTGGCCAGGTGTAAGACAGGTGTGAGGGGTCACGTGCGTGGCTGGTGTTGGCAATAAGTAACGGATGCAGGTGTGCCAGTTAGTGATGTGTGTGTGTCATTCATGAGGTCTGTCTCTCTGACAGTGACCCCAGAGTGTGTGTGTGTGTGTGTGAGAGAGAGAGAGAGAGAGAGAGAGAGAGAGAGAAAAAAAGAGACAGACAGAGAGACAGAAACAGAGACTATAGCGTAGAGTCTCGCTACAACAGCTCAAACTGTTCCCAGAGTTATGAAGGTGGGATATACTTGGTAAACATATTTCCTCCTTGTAACATCAATGTTGGCGAGATACTGAGAGAAAACAAACTAGAGAATGAGATTACATGATCTGTCAAGTCACAGCTGACTGTGACATACACGTCACATACAAAACATGCCATACATACAAACACGTCACATACAAAGGTTTGGAAAAACACTTAAGCAAACACTAGGACATATTTATTAGAAAACGTTTCGCTCCTGTGACCTTGATCACTTCTAACATACAAAGGTTGAAAGACATGATGACCTGAGTGAGGTGTGAGTGACGCATGGTGACCTGAGTGAGGTGTGAGTGACGCATGGTGACCTGAGTGAGGTGTGAGTTAGCATGGTGACCTGAGTGAGGTGTGAGTGACGCATGGTGACCTGAGTGAGGTGTGAGTTACGCATGGTGACCTGAGTGAGGTGTGAGTGACGCATGGTGACCTGAGTGAGGTGTGAGTGACGCATGGTGACCTGAGTGAGGTGTGAGTGACGCATTGTGACCTGAGTGAAGTGTGAGTTACGCATGGTGACCTGAGTGAGGTGTGAGTGACGCATGGTGACCTGAGTGAGGTGTGAGTGACGCATGGTGACCTGAGTGAGGTGTGAGTGACGCATGGTGACCTGAGTGAAGTGTGAGTTACGCATGGTGACCTGAGTGAAGTGTGAGTGACGCATGGTGACCTGAGTGAAGTGTGAGTTACGCATGGTGACCTGAGTGAGGTGTGAGTGACGCATGGTGACCTGAGTGAGGTGTGAGTGACGCATGGTGACCTGAGTGAGGTGTGAGTGACGCATGGTGACCTGAGTGAAGTGTGAGTGACATGGTGACCTGAGTGAGGTGTGAGTGACGCATGGTGACCTGAGTGAGGTGTGAGTGACGCATGGTGACCTGAGTGAGGTGTGAGTTACGCATGGTGACCTGAGTGAGGTGTGAGTGACGCATGGTGACCTGAGTGAGGTGTGAGTGACGCATGGTGACCTGAGTGAGGTGTGAGTTACGCATGGTGACCTGAGTGAGGTGTGAGTTACGCATGGTGACCTGAGTGAGGTGTGAGTGACGCATGGTGACCTGAGTGAGGTGTGAGTGACGCATGGTGACCTGAGTGAGGTGTGAGTGACATGGTGACCTGAGTGAGGTGTGAGTTACGCATGGTGACCTGAGTGAGGTGTGAGTGACGCATTGTGACCTGAGTGAGGTGTGAGTTACGCATGGTGACCTGAGTGAGGTGTGAGTGACGCATGGTGACCTGAGTGAGGTGTGAGTGACGCATGGTGACCTGAGTGAGGTGTGAGTGACGCATGGTGACCTGAGTGATGTGTGAGTTACGCATGGTGACCTGAGTGACGTGTGAGTGACGCATGGTGACCTGAGTGAAGTGTGAGTTACGCATGGTGACCTGAGTGAGGTGTGAGTGACGCATGGTGACCTGAGTGAAGTGTGAGTGACGCATGGTGACCTGAGTGAGGTGTGGTGACGCATGGTGACCTGAGTGAAGTGTGAGTGACGCATGGTGACCTGAGTGAGGTGTGAGTGACGCATGGTGACCTGAGTGAGGTGTGAGTGACGCATTGTGACCTGAGTGAGGTGTGAGTTACGCATGGTGACCTGAGTGAGGTGTGAGTGACGCATGGTGACCTGAGTGAGGTGTGAGTGACGCATGGTGACCTGAGTGAGGTGTGAGTTACGCATGGTGACCTGAGTGAGGTGTGAGTTACGCATGGTGACCTGAGTGAGATGTGAGTGACGCATGGTGACCTGAGTGAGGTGTGAGTGACGCATGGTGACCTGAGTGAGGTGGGTGACGCATGGTGACCTGAGTGAGGTGTGAGTGACGCATGGTGACCTGAGTGAGGTGTGAGTGACGCATGGTGACCTGAGTGAGGTGAGTGACGCATGGTGACCTGAGTGAGGTGTGAGTGACGCATGGTGACCTGAGTGAGGTGTGAGTGACGCATGGTGACCTGAGTGAGGTGTGAGTGACGCATGGTGACCTGAGTGAGGTGAGTGACGCAGGGTGACCTGAGTGAGGTGTGAGTGAAGCATGGTGACCTGAGTGAGGTGTGAGTGACGCATGGTGACCTGAGTGATGTGAGTGACGCATGGTGACCTGAGTGAGGTGAGTGACGCATGGTGACCTGAGTGAGGTGAGTGACGCAGGGTGACCTGAGTGAGGTGAGTGACGCATGGTGACCTGAGTGAGGTGTGAGTGACGCATGGTGACCTGAGTGAGGTGAGTGACGCATGGTGACCTGAGTGAGGTGAGTGACGCATGGTGACCTGAGTAAGGTGTGAGTGACGCAGGGTGACCTGAGTGAGGTGTGAGTGACGCATGGTGACCTGAGTGAGGTGAGTGACGCATGGTGACCTGAGTGAGGTGAGTGACGCATGGTGACCTGAGTAAGGTGTGAGTGACGCAGGGTGACCTGAGTGAGGTGAGTGACGCATGGTGACCTGAGTGAGGTGAGTGACGCATGGTGACCTGAGTGAGGTGAGTGACGCATGGTGACCTGAGTAAGGTGTGAGTGACGCAGGGTGACCTGAAGAATATATTGGGATGAGGACGGGAAGACAATGTGACCACGTGACTCCTGTGCTGCTTCACTATCACTATTATGTTCTATGGTGTCGGTGACGGCGATTAGCCGTCATAGTCTTGCCACATTCATAAGAAAGAAGGAACACTGCAGGAGGACTTCTGGCCCATGCGAGGCAGGTTCAAATCTCCTTCCGGCCCAGGCCAATGCCCCAACCTAGTCAGGTCAGGTCACATTCACGGCATCTGACCTAGTAGTGCAAGCTAGTCAGGTCTAACTCACACCCACTCATGTATTTATCTAACCTATTTTTAAAACTACACAACGTCTTAGCATCTATGACGGTACTCGGGAGTTTGTTCCACTCATCCACAACTCTATTACCAAACCAGTGCTTTCCTATATCCTTCCTGAATCTGAATTTTTCCAACTTAAAACCATTGCTGCGAGTCCTGTCTTGGCTAGATATTTTCAGTGTGCTATTTACATTCTATTTATTTATTCCTGTTTTCCATTTATACACCTCAATCATATCCCCCCTAATTCTACACCTTTCTAGAGAGTGCAGATTCAGGGCCCTCAGTCTATCCTCATAGGGAAGATTTCTGATACATGGGATCAACTTAGTCATCCTCCTTTGTACGTTTTCCAGAGCATTTATATCCATTCTGTAATACGGTGACCAGAACTGTGCAGCATAATCTAGATGAGGCCTAACCAAGGATATATAGAGTTAAGTAAAAGGACACAAATGCAAGTAATGAGACATTTTATTGTGACAACGTTTCGCTCTCCAGGAGCTTTGTCAAGCTGTTACAAACAATACATGGACACACAGGGTATATATAGGCTCAGGATGAGGTGTAATATTAGTGGTGGTAGAAGTAGTAGTGATATAAGTCGTAGTAGTAGTAGTGATACAATAAGGTAGAACAATCAACTTGCACATGAGTAAAAGGTGATAAAATCAATTACTTGGGTAGTATAAAAATAGGTTAGACAAATATTTCTGTTGGAGGTTGGAAAACAGAAGACCTGTAGCAGTGTACCACATCCGCGAAGTGCTTGTGTAGCAGGAGAGACTATGAGATGGTAGGGTTTACTGTTTTCAGGAGGATTCTTGCTAAGACTTCAGAGATGGTAAAGCTGCCTGGAGAGCGAAACGTTGCCACAATAAAATGTCTCATTAGTTGCATTTGTGTCCTTTTACTTAACATATTGTCGGTAATTCTACCAATATTAATACATATATAGAGTTGAAGAACAACCTGAGGACTTCTATTATTTACGCTTCTTGATATGAAGCCAAGGATTCTGTTCGCTTTATTGCGAACACTTATGCACTGCTGTCTTGGTTTTAGATTACTGCTAACCAGAACTCCCAAATCCTTTTCGCAATCAGTAATATTAAGATCTACATTATTTAGTTTATATGTGGCATAGTTATTTTCCTGTCCAATGTTTAGAACTTTGCATTTGTCTATATTAAACTGCATCTGCCACTTCTCTGACCACTGCATCAGTCTATTCAAATCTTCCTGGACTGCTCTAATGTCCTCATTAGAATGAATTGGACGGCCTATTTTGGTGTCATCGGCAAACTTGCTTATGTCGCTATTTATTCCCTTATCTATGTCGTTTATGTAGATTGTGAACAACAAGGGCCCAATACTGACCCTGTGGAACACCGCTTGAGACACTTCCCCACTCTGATTTCTCCCCATTTATGCAAACTCTCTGCTGCCTATTTGTCAACCATGCATCTATCCAGGAAAAAATTTCTCCTATTCCGTGTGCCTTAATTTTCCTCAATAGTCTCTGATGTGGAACTCTATCAAAAGCCTTACTGAAGTCCATATACACAATATCATATTCATTACCATGATCTACCTCCTCAAACACCTTAGTGAACAAAGTTAATAAATTCGTAAGGCAGGAACGTCCTTTTGTAAAACCATGTTGAGATTCTTTGATCAATTTATGCTTTTCAAGATGATTACGAATTGCCTCAGCAATTATTGATTCCATAAATTTCCCACTATGGTGGTTAGGCTTATTGGTCTATAGTTTGAAGCTAGGAACCTGTCACCTGCTTTGAAAATATTGCCTTGCCACATTCATAGTCTTGCCTCAGCGTCATGCTTTTCTTTCAAATGTGTCATCACTCAACACTATTTTCCCGCCAAACATCGGCACCCAACCCCATGTTCCCGCCAAGCACCCTCCTTCCCGCCAATCACCCTCCTTCCCGCCAAGCACCCTCCTTCCCGCCAAGCACCCTCCTTCCCGCCAAGCACCCTCCTTCCCGCCAATCACCCTCCTTCCCGCCAATCACCCTCCTTCCCGCCAATCACCCCCCTTCCCGCCAAGCACCCTCCTTCCCGCCAATCACCCTCCTTCCCGCCAATCACCCTCCTTCCCGCCAATCACCCTCCTTCCCGCCAATCACCCTCCTTCCGCCAATCACCCTCCTTCCCGCCAATCACCCTCCTTCCCGCCAATCACCCTCCTTCCCGCCAATCACCCTCCTTCCCGCCAATCACCCTCCTTCCGCCAAGCACCCTCCTTCCCGCCAATCACCCTCCTTCCGCCAATCACCCTCTTTCCCGCCAATCACCCTCCTTCCCGCCAATCACCCTCCTTCCGCCAAGCACCCTCCTTCCGCCAATCACCCTCTTTCCCGCCAAGCACCCTCCTTCCCGCCAATCACCCTCCTTCCCGCCAAGCACCCTCCTTCCCGCCAAGCACCCTCCTTCCCGCCAATCACCCTCCTTCCCGCCAAGCACCCTCCTTCCCGCCAAGCACCCTCCTTCCGCCAATCACCCTCCCCGCCAAGCACCCTCCTTCCGCCAAGCACCCTCCTTCCCGCCAAGCACCCTCCTTCCCGCCAAAAGTCGTGTTGACAGAGCGTGGAGGCGCCTCTCCTCGCCTTCCTCTCCCACACTCAGACTATTAGTATAATAATGTGGTGTGGGGGGATAGTTGGGGCTCAGGAGGCAATTAGTACCGGATATTTAGACCCGTTGTTAAAATGAATTAGTGTGTGCTCGCTCAGCGCGGGCTGAAGGCGCCATCTTGGCTCGCCTCTCCTCTTACATGACAAAATTGAGCATAAGAGCAGTTTGTGGCTACCATGTTCCTTATGACTGTTACGGTATGTCAACACCAGCTATGTTGCACTGACAGTTACACTGTGGCAACACCAGCTATGTTGCACTGACAGTTACACTGTGGCAACACCAGCTATGCTGCACTGACAGTTAGGTCATGTCAACACCAGCTATGTTGCACTGATAGTTACACTGTGGCAACACCAGCTATGTTGCACTGATAGTTACACTGTGGCAACACCAGCTATGTTGCACTGATAGTTACGTTATAGCAACACCAGCTATGTTGCACTGATAATTACACTGTGGCAACACCAGCTATGTTGCACTGATAGTTACACTGTGGCAACACCAGCTATGTTGCACTGATAGTTACACTGTGGCAACACCAGCTATGTTGCACTGATAGTTACGTTATAGCAACACCAGCTATGCTGCACTGACAGTTAGGTCATGTCAACACCAGCTATGTTGCACTGATAATTACACTGTGGCAACACCAGCTATGTTGCACTGATAGTTACACTGTGGCAACACCAGCTATGTTGCACTGATAGTTACAATGTGGCAACACCAGCTATGTTGCACTGATAGTTACGTTATAGCAACACCAGCTATGTTGCACTGATAGTTACACTGTGGCAACACCAGCTATGTTGCACTGATAGTTACAATGTGGCAACACCAGCTATGTTGCACTGATAGTTACGTTATAGCAACACCAGCTATGTTGCACTGATAGTTACACTGTGGCAACACCAGCTATGCTGCACTGACAGTTAGGTCATGTCAGCACCAGCTATGTTGCACTGATAGTTACACTGTGGCAACACCAGCTATGTTGCACTGATAGTTACAATGTGGCAACACCAGCTATGTTGCACTGATAGTTACGTTATAGCAACACCAGCTATGTTGCACTGATAGTTACAATGTGGCAACACCAGCTATGTTGCACTGATAGTTACAATGTGGCAACACCAGCTATGTTGCACTGATAGTTACGTTATAGCAACACCAGCTATGTTGCACTGATAGTTACAATGTGGCAACACCAGCTATGTTGCACTGATAGATATGTTGTGGCATCAAAAGCTATGTTGGTTTATTGTTACAGTGGTTTAAGTTGTGATGGTTTGTAATAATGTTGGTAGAATTACCAACAATATGTGAGTATAAGGACACATTTTTATTGTGGCAACGTTTCGCTCTCCAGGAGCTTTGTCAAGCTGTTACAAAGAAAACAGCGACACAGAGGGTATATGTAGGTATTAGAGTGAGGTGCAAGGTATAATATAATCGTTGTAGGTGGTAGTAGTAATACTAGTAGAAGTAGTTGCAGTAGTACTAGTGGTAGTATTACTACTACCACTAGTACTACTACAACTGTTAGTATTATTACTACTACCTACCTAGTACTACTACTACCACCACCACACTACTACTAACTACTACCTACAACGGTATATATATGTATGTATCATTTACCAAACTGCGGCAGCCCAGGGCTCGACCCTACGACACATTGTCCCGCCTTAAGAGACAACACAACGTACCAGATCACCTTACCACTGAGCCAGCGATCCTACAAAGATCACGCATCCAGCAGAGCTAGATGTTTTTCTCGTGATCCGAGGACACTCGAGGCAGTGGTATCTCAAGGATTAATTTCAGCCTCCTCCTGTTTGAATACCCGCCTCAACAAGCATTCTATATAGCAAAGAAATCACGAAACAAGTGATTTTGGATCATTTACCAAACTGCGGCAGGCCAGGGCTTGACAATGTGTCGTAGGGTCGAGTCCTGGCCTGCCGCAGTTTGGTAAATGATTCAAAACCCCTTGTTTCGTGATTTCATTGCTATGTGTATGTATATACTCTGTGTGTCCATGTATTGTTTGTAACGGCTTGACAAAGCTCCTGGAGAGCGAAACGTTGCCACAATAAAATGTCGAATTAGTTGAACATGTGTCCTTTTACCTATGTTGGTTTGTTTATTCTTATATTGGTTTAAACTGTACTGGTTTGTTTATTGTTGCAGTGGTTTAATATGTGTTGGTTTGTTGTCTGCAGTAGTTTAAGTTATGTTGGTTTGTTGTCTGCAGTAGTTTAAGTTAGGTTGGTTTGTTGTCTGCAGTAGTTTAAGTTATGTTGGTTTGTTGTCTGCAGTAGTTTAAGTTAGGTTGGTTTGTTGTCTGCAGTAGTTTAAGTTATGTTGGTTTGTTGTCTGCAGTAGTTTAAGTTAGGTTGGTTTGTTGTCTGCAGTAGTTTAAGTTTTGTTGGTTTGTTGTCTGCAGTAGTTTAAGTTATGTTGGTTTGTTGTCTGCATTAGTTTAAGTTAGGTTGGTTTGTTGTCTGCAGTAGTTTAAGTTAGGTTGGTTTGTTGTCTGCAGTAGTTTAAGTTAGGTTGGTTTGTTGTCTGCAGTAGTTTAAGTTAGGTTGGTTTGTTGTCTGCAGTAGTTTAAGTTAGGTTGGTTTGTTGTCTGCAGTAGTTTAAGTTAGGTTGGTTTGTTGTCTGCAGTAGTTTAAGTTAGGTTGGTTTGTTGTCTGCAGTAGTTTAAGTTAGGTTGGTTTGTTGTCTGCAGTAGTTTAAGTTATGTTGGTTTGTTGTCTGCAGTAGTTTAAGTTATGTTGGTTTGTTGTCTGCATTAGTTTAAGTTAGGTTGGTTTGTTGTCTGCAGTAGTTTAAGTTAGGTTGGTTTGTTGTCTGCATTAGTTTAAGTTAGGTTGGTTTGCTTATTATCTACAATGGAGAGATGTCATGTGTGTGTGTGTGCTCACCTAATTGTGGTTGCAGGGGTCGATTCATAGCTCATGGACCCGCCTCTTCACTGGTCGCTACTAGGTCACTCACTCCCTGCTCCATGAGCTTTATCATACCTCTTCTTAAAGCTTTGTATGGATCCTGCCTCCACCACCTCCCTTTCCAAACTAATCCATTCTGTGACTGAAGAAATACTTCCTAACATCCCTGTGTTTGTATGTGTGTGTGTGTGTGTACTCACCTGCTTGTGTTTGCAGGGGGTCGATTCACAGTTCCTGCCCGTGCCTCTGAGTTACTCTCGAAATGATAAATTAGACACATGTGCAACACTTGGGTATCTTTATTGAGAAAACGTTTCGCCACACAGTGGCTTCATCAGTCCATACAAAGGAGAATCGTGAAGAACAGGAGGAGTTTGAGGTAATCAGTCCATCAGTCTTGAAAAGAACACGGATATGCACGAATAAGTTGCTTATATACTGTAGGCAGGTGAGGTGCAGCAGTCGTAGGTGGTATAACACTTTGTGAGGTGCAGCAGTCGTAGGTGGTATAACACTTGGTGAGGTGCAGCAGTCGTAGGTGGTATAACACTTGGTGAGGTGCAGCAGTCGTAGGTGGTATATTATTATTATAATCAAAAGAAGCGCTAAACCACGTGACAAATCCAAATGTGGAAGTAGGTCATGTCTAAAGCAACATCTTGGGATCTTAATACAGGGAATTCTTCACTTACCTAACCTTCAGTCATGACCTACTTCCACATTTGTATTTGTCAAGTGTTATACCACCTACGACTGCTGAACCTCACCAAGTGTTATACCACCTACGCTGAACCTCACCAAGTCCACCCGACCTGCACCCTGCCACCTCTGCACCTCACAATACCACCTGACTGCTGCACCTCACCAGTGTTTACCACCTACGACTGCGCCCCTCACCAAGTGTTATCCCCTACGACTGCTGCACCTCACCAAGTGTTATACCACCTACGACTGCTGCACCTCACCAAGTGTTATACCACCTACGACTGCTGCACCTCACCAAGTGTTATACCACCTACGACTGCTGAACCTCACCAAGTGTTATACCACCTACGACTGCTGCACCTCACCAAGTGTTATACCACCCACGACTGCTGCCCCTCACCAAGTGTTATACCACCTCGACTGCGCCTCCCAAGTTTAACCTAGACTGCTGCACCTCACCAAGTGTTATAACCTACGACTGCTGCACCTCACCGTGTTATACCACCTACGACTGCTGCACCTCACCAAGTGTTATCCCCCTACGACTGCTGAACCTCACCAATTTATACCTACATCTCACCTCACCAAGTGTTATCCCCCTACGACTGATGCACTCCCAAGTGTTATACCACCTACGACTGCTGAACCTCACCAAGTGTTATCCCCCAACGACTGCTGCACCTCACCAAGTGTTATACCACCTACGACTGATGCACCTCACCAAGTGTTAACCACCTACGACTGTGAACCTCCCCAAAGTGTTATACCACCTACGACTCCCACCTCACCAAGTGTTATACCACCACGACTGCTGCACCTCAAAGTGTTATACCACCTACTACTGCTGAACCTCACCAAGTGTTATACCCCACGACTGCCCCTCACCAATTTTTTATACCACCTCACTGATCCCCCTCCCAAGTGTTATACCACCTACGACTGCTGAACCTCCCCAATTTATCCCACCTACGACTGCTGCCTCCCAAAGTGTTATACCACACGACTGATGCACCTCACCAAGTGTTATACCACCTACGACTGATGAACCTCACCGTGTTATCCCCCTACGACTGATGCACCTCACCAAGTGTTATCCCCCTACGACTGATGAACCTCACCAAGTGTTATACCACCACACTGCTGCACCTCACCAAGTGTTATACCACCGCTGCACCTCACCAAGTGTTATACGACCTACGACTGCTGAACCTCACCAAGTGTTATACCACCTACGACTGATGAACCTCACCAAGTGTTATCCCCCTACGACTCCCACCCCCCAAAGTGTTATACCCCCACCTTGCCCCCAAGTGTTATCCCCCTCGACTGCTGAACCTCAAAGTGTTATACCACCTACGACTGATGAACCTCACCAAGTGTTATACCACCTACGACTGCTGCACCTCACCAAGTGTTATACCACCTACGACTGATGCACCTCCCCAAAGTTTACCCCCACGACTGATGCACCTCACCAAGTGTTTAACCTACGACTGATGCACCTCACCAAGTGTTATCCCCCTACGACTGATGAACCTCACCAAGTGTTATACCCCTACGACTGCTGAACCTCCCAAGTGTTATCCCCCTACGACTGATGAACCTCACCAAGTTTATACCACCTACGACTGCTGCACCTCACCAAGTGTTATACCACCTACGACTGATGCACCTCACCAAGTGTTATACCACCTACGACTGATGCACCTCACCAAGTGTTATACCACCTACGACTGATGCACCTCACCAAGTGTTATCCCCTACGACTGATGCACCTCACCAAGTGTTATACCACCTACGACTGATGCACCTCACCAAGTGTTATACCCCTACGACTGATGCACCTCACCAAGTGTTATACCACCTACGACTGCTGAACCTCACCAAGTGTTATACCACCTACGACTGATGAACCTCACCAAGTTTATACCACCTACGACTGATGCACCTCACCAAGTGCTATACCACCTACGACTGATGCACCTCACCAAGTGTTTTATACCACCTACGACTGATGACCTCACCAAGTGTTATACCACCTACGACTGCTGCACCTCACCAAGTGTTATCCCACCTACGACTGCTGCACCTCACCAAGTGTTATACCACCTACGACTGCTGAACCTACCAAGTGTTATACCACCTACGACTGATGAACCTCACCAAGTGTTATACCACCTACGACTGATGAACCTCACCAAGTGTTATACCACCTACGACTGATGAACCTCACCAAGTGTTATACCACCTACGACTGCTGAACCTCACCAAGTGTTATACCACCTACGACTGCTGCACCTCACCAAGTGTTATCCCCCTACGACTGATGAACCTCACCAAGTGTTATACCACCTACGACTGATGAACCTCACCAGTGTTATCCCCCTACGACTGATGAACCTCACCAAGTGTTATACCACCTACCACTGATGAACCTCACCAAGTGTTATACCACCTACGACTGATGAACGTTTCCTCAATAAAGATCCTCTCGAAATGTTGTGTTGTTGGTCGCTACCGCCTCTTCCTCTCCCATGCTTGACCCCTGAAAAGGGAAACCCCTTTCCCCCATCGTCCCTTGTCTCACCCGTCTTTACCTGTCACCCGGGCCCGTGCCCCCCGTGTCTCATTTGTTTCATTGCTGTCATGTCCCCCCTGGCTCCCTGTGTCTCATCTGTTTCATTATGTCATGTGTCCCTGGCTCCACATGTCTCATCTGTTTCATTAGCTATGTGTCTCCTGGCTCCCTGTGTCTCATCTGTTTCATTAGCTGACATGTGTCCCCTGGCTCCCTGTGTCTTATCTGTTTCATTAGCTGTCATGTGTCCCTGGCTCCATTTTCTCATCTGTTTCATTAGCTATGTGTCCCCGGGCCCCCCTTTTCTCATCTGTTTCATTGCTGTCATGTGCCCTGGCTCCATGTGTCTCATCTGTTTCATTAGCTATGTGCCCCCTGGCCCTGTGTCTCATCTGTTTCATTAGCTGCCATGTGTCCCCTGGCTCCATGTGTCTCATCTGTTTCATTAGCTGTCATGTGTCCCCTGTCTCCCTATTCCATCTGTTTCATTAGCTGTCATGTGCCCCCTGTCCCCCTATGTCTCATCTGTTTTATTAGCTGTCATGTGTCCCCTGCCCCCCTATGTCTCATCTGTTTCATTGCTGTCATGTGCCCTGCCCCCTATGTCTCATCTGTTTTATTAGCTGTCATGTGTCCCCTGCCCCCCTATGTCTCATCTGTTTCATTAGCTTTTGTGCCCCCTGTCCCCTATGTCTCATCTGTTTTTTTGGCTGTCATGTGTCCCTGTCCCCCTATGTCTCATCTGTTTCATTGCTGTCATGTCCCCCCTGTCCCCCTATGTCCATCTGTTTTATTAGCTGTCATGTGTCCCCTGTCTCCTATGTCTCATCTGTTTCATTAGCTGCCATGTGTCCCCTGGCTCCATGTGTCTCATCTTTTTATTAGCTGCCATTTTCCCTGCTCCCTTTTTTCTCATTTTTTTTATTAGCTGTCATGTGCCCCCTGCCCCCCAAACCTCTTTTTTTTTATTAGCTTTTATGTGTCCCCTGTCTCCCTATGTTCTCATCGGGTTTTTAGCGGGGGGCCCCGTCTCAAAACGACCCGGTTGGGTTCCCCAAGGAAAAATTTTCCCGGAAAGGCCCTTATTAACTGAGGTCTTTCGCAAAGGGAAACAAATTTCCCCCCCAGTTTGTTTTTTCCCCTGGTACTGAGCTGCCATCAGTGCCCCCCTCCCTTTCCCTTGCCTTACATGAGTACTGAGCTCCCATCAGTGTCCCCTCCCTTTCCCTTTCCCTTAAATATACTGAGCTGCCATCAGTGTCCCCTGCCTTCCTTGCATTACATGAGTCTGAGCTGCCATCAGTGCCCCCTGCCTTCCTTGCCTAACACCTCCAAAATTCCCCCGTTCCTTGGGTTACAAAGACAAGCGAAAAATTTCCCCTGTTCAAATTTGGGTACTTTTTTTGGGGTGACTTTTCCCCGCCCCGGGGCTTTACAATACGGCATAATTTGGTTTTTTTAAAAAGGTGGGAATCATTTCCCCCCCTTTTGGAACATGGTACAGTCCACCATTTCCCCCGTGATGGGCTTACTCGATAAAAAAAATTTAAAAAAATTTCACAAGTTTCTCATTCTTCAAGTGTTACTTTTTTTACATCCTTGTGTTAGTACTTGTACATCCTTTTGTTAGTACTTGTACATCCTTTGTTAGTACTTGTACATCCTTGTGTTAGTACTTGTACATCCTTGTGTTAGTACTTTTACATCCCGTGTTAGTACTTGTACTCCTTTTTTAGTACTTGTACATCCTGTGTTAATTGTACATCCCTGTGTTAGTACTTTCATCCCTTTTTTTGTACTTGTACATCCCCTTGTAGTCTTTACATCCTTGTGTTAATACTTGTACATCCTTGTGTTAGTACTTGTACATCCTTGTGTTAGTACTTGTAACCAATTCCCCTTTTTGTTAGTACTTGTACATCCTTGGTTTTTGTACTTGTACATCCCTGTGTTTTTTGTACATCCTTGTGTTATCTTGAACCCCCGTGTTAGTCTTGACATCCCTGTTTTACTTGTACATCCCTTTTGTTATACTTGTACACCCCTTTTGTTAGTACTTGACATCCCTTTTGTTAGTACTTGTACACCCCCCTGTTAGTACTTGTACATCCCCGTGTTAATTGTACATCCTTGTGTTAGTACTTGTACATCCTTGTGTTAGTACTTGTACATCCTTGTGGGTTTGTACTTGTACATCCTTGTGTTAGTAGCACCCCTGTGTTAGTACTTGTACACCCCCCTGTTAGTCTTGTACATCCTTGTTTAGTACTTGTACACCCCTGTGTTAGTACTTGTACATCCCTGTGTTAGTACTTGTACACCCCTGTGTTAGTAACCCCTCCTCTTTCATTTCTCTTCCTTCTCCTTCTTTTCCCTCTTCCTCCTCCATCCTCTCGTCCCTGGCTACAACTGGAAAAAATTATATATTGGTATTAGCCGGGGGTTTACTACTGCCCTCCCCCCTCAAGAAAAGGGTGTTCCTTGAGCCCAAGTAACACTTATGAGCACCAACACAACTGACGCTCACTCAGGTCTCACCTGTCAAGAAAAACAACGAATTAAAAAAAGAAAAATTAGATTTAAAACTTTTTGGACTTTTAATTTAATTTACTATTATGGTACATATGACTTAACTATGACAACTATTACTATTATGGTACATATGCCCTTTAACTTTTTGGACTTAAACTATTACTATTATGGCGACTTAACTATTACTATTATGGTCATATGACAACTATTACTATTATGGTACATATGCTAACTATTACTATTATGGTACATATGACTTAACTATTACTATTATGGCATATGAAACTATTACTATTATGGTAATATGACTTAAATATTACTATTATGGTACATATGACAACTATTACTATTATGGTCATATGACAACTATGACTTAACTATTACTATTATGGTACATATGACAATTTTGTTAACTATTACTATTATGGTACATATGATTAACTATTACTATTATGGAATATGACTTAACTATTACTTTATGGTACATATGACTTAACTATTACTTTTTGGGGTACATATGACTTAACTATTACTATTATGGAAATATGACAACAGCAACTTTTTGTTATGGTACAATGACAATATTACTATTAGGGGTAATATGACAACTATTACTATTATGGTACATATGACTTAAATATTACTATTATGGTAATATGACTTAATATTACTATTATGGTACATATGACAACTATGACTTAACTATTACTATTAGGGACTTTGACTTAACTTGACTTAACTATTACTATTAGGGTCATATGACAACTTTTAACTATTACTATTATGGTACATATGACTTAACTATGACAACTATTACTATTATGGTACATATGACTTAACATGATTTAAACCCATGACAAATATTATATTATGGTACATATGACAACTATGATTTAAATATTCTATTATGGTACATATGACTTAACTATGACTTAACTATTACTGTTTGGTACATATGACAACTATTACTATTATGGCGACAACTATTACTATTATGGAAATATGACAACTATTACTGTTATTACATATGACTTTATGACAACTATTCTTTTTGGTAATTGCAATATGACAACTTTTACAATTTTAGGGTAATATGACTTAACTATGACTTAACTATGACTTAAATATTACTATTATGGTACATAACCATGATTTAAAATTACTATTATGGTACATATGACAACTAGCAACTTACAAATATTACTATTTGGTCATATGACTTAACTATGACTTAACTATTACTGTTATGGTCATATGACCTGTTACTATTATGGTACTTTGACAACATTACTATTATGGTACATATGACTTAACTATGACAACTATTACTATTATGGTACATAGACAACTTACAACTATTACTATTTGGTACATATGACTTAATATTACTATTATGGTACATAGGACTTTATGACTTAACTATTACTTTTATGGTCATAGACAACTATTACTATTATGGTCTATGACAACTTTTAAAATGGTCTTTGGACTTAACTATTACTATTATGGAAATATTCAAATTAAAAATACTCAACAAATATATTTTACCAATCTATTACTGTTCTATCTATTACTGTTCTATCTATTACTGATACTTTTGATGAGTTCCGAAAATTTTTTCTACCCCAGGCCCGGCCATAGCCAGACTCGTCTGGTGTTGCCTGGTAAACCCAGGCTGTTGGCGCTGCTGGTCCACTGACCCACATATCCATCGGGCCGGTTGATCTGGCACCGGTAAAAAATACTTGCCCAGTTTCCTTTAAACTTCACACTGGTTCCAGCTGTTTTTTGATATCTTGTGGTAAGATGATGACTAGTCTGGGACCCCAGACGCTGCTCCCAGACTGTGCCAGCTCAACCTCTGCTTTTCCCGGGTTTACCTTACTAGCTCCAGTATCTCACTCCATTTAAATAACCCCGCTATTAACACTATGTGATAATATTGGTAGAATTAGACAATATTTAAGTAAAAGGACCAATTGCAACTAATGTGACTTTTTTGTGGCAACGTTTCGCTCTCCAGGAGCTTTCTCAACCTTACAAGCGATTTTTGGACACAGTTGGCATATAAAACCCCAGGTGAGGTGAAAAACTAGTGGTGGTAAAGTAGTAGTATTAATTAGTAGTAGTAGTAGTAGTAAAAGTAATACAATAAGGTAGAACAATCAATATGAACATGAGAAAAAGGTGATAAAACAAATACTTGGGTAGTATAACAATGGTTCAAATATTTCTGCGGGAGGTTGAAATATAGAGGCCTAAGTGTTCCACATCTACGATGTGCTAAATTACGGAGAGACTATGTGATGGTAGGGGTTTTTTGTTTTCAGGGGGTATGTAAAACTCATGGAGCAGGGGAGGGCCCAGTGCGGCCAGTGAAGAGGCGGGGCCAGGAGCTGAATCGCCCTCAACCACAACTGGTGAATAAAACGCACACACAGCCAGGATCTATGAATCGACCCCCAAACAATGGTGAATACATACGCACAAAGAGGATCTATGAATCGACCCCTGCAACCCCAATAGGGGAGTACAACCACACACACACAGGCGAGAAAATACACACCCGTCAAAGAAGGTTAAAAAGCTGGGCCCAAGAACTAGACATCAAACCTTCATATGCAAATAGGGGTTTCACAGGGGGAATTGGGGTATATTTTTCTTTTTTATTTACCCATCTGCACCCAAAGTCACCACGCTCTGTCTGTCTGTCTTCTGTCTGTCTGTCTGTCTATGTCTCTCTCTCTCTCTCTCTCTCTCTCTGTCTCTCTCTGTCTCTCTCTCTCTCTCTGTCTCTCGTTAATAAAGAAATGCTGATAATTACCTTGCGTGCCCATGAAAATGATCTTTCAAGGCACGACTTTCAAATTCTCAGCTCCAGTGTTGCTGCTCTTGCTGCTCCCCCTGTTGTTGCTGCTGATCCCCCTTTGTTGCTGCTGATGATCCTTTTGGGGCTGCTGATGATCCTGTTGTTGCTGCTGATGCTGCTGATGCCCCTTTGTTGCTGCTGCTGATCCCCCTTTTTGCTGCTGTGATGATGCCCCTGTTGTTGCTGCTGCCCCCCCTTTGTTGTTGCTGCTGATCCCCCTGTTGTTGCTGCTGATCCCCCTGTTGTTCTGCTGATCCCCCTTTGTTGCTGCTGATGCCCCTGTTGTTGCTGACGATCCCCCTGTTGTTGCTGCTGCTGCTGTTGTTGTTGCTGATGCCCCCCTGCTGCTGCTGCTGTTGTTTCTCTCGCTGCTTCCCTGCTGCTGGCTTGTGTGGGGGGGGTGGGACAGGAGGATATAAACCAGCTGGTAGGTCAGTAACTGGGTGGGTGACGGACCCAGGAGCTGGGTGGGGCCCAACTCAACCCCGGAGTATGATTTTGGAATTCAACTGTAAGGTGAACGGGAAAGATGACCCATCTCAAACACTTGACGAGTCTGTTTTAAGTACGAAAGGGCAACGATGCTATATTTTTGGCAGACGCAGCTCCACAGTTTGTGCAGACGCATCCAAATTTGTGCAGACGCAGCTCCACCCCCCGTTTACGACGCAGCTCCACACACACAGTTTGTGCAGACGCACTCCACACACAGTTTGTGCAGACGCAGCTCCAAAAGTTTGTGCAGACGCAGCTCCACACGTTGTGCAGACGCAGCTCCACAGTTTGTGCAGACGCAGCTCCACACATTTTGTGCAGACGGCCCACAAAAGTTTGCGGGCCCACACACACAGTTTGTGCAGACGCACCCCAGTTTGTGCAGACGCAGCTCCACAGTTTGTGCAGACGCAGCCCACAGTTTTGAAACGCAGCTCCACTTTTGTGCAGACGCAGCTCCCAGTTTGTGCAGACGCATCTCCACATTTTGGGCAGACCAGCTCCACGTTTGTGCAGACGCAGCTCCACAGTTTGTGCAGACGGGCCCACACACACAGTTTGTGCGACGCAGCCCACACAAAAGTTTGTGCAGACGCAGCTCCACAGTTTGTGCAGACGCAGCTCCCACACCGTTTGGGCAGACCGCCCCACACACACAGTTTGTACAGACGCAGCTCCACACACACAGTTTGTACAGACGCAGCTCCACACACACACGTTTGTGCAGACCAGCTCCACACAAAAGTTTGTACAGACGCAGCCCACACACACAGTTTGTAAGACGCAGCTCCACAGTTTGACAGCACCCACACACACACAGTTTGTACAGACGCAGCTCCACACACAAAAGTTTGTACAGACGCACTCCACACACACAGTTTGCAGACGCAGCTCCACACACACAGTTTGTACAGACCAGCTCCACAGTTTGTACAGACGCAGCTCCACACACACACAGTTTGTACAGACGCAGCTCCACACAAAAGTTTGTCAGACGCAGCTCCACCACACACATTTTGTACAGCCCACCCACCCACACACAGTTTGTACAGACGCAGCTCCACCACACACAGTTTGTACAGACGCAGCTCCACAAAAAGTTTGACAGCGCAGCTCCACATTTTTTACAGACGCAGCTCCACACACAAAAAGGGCCGGGCTTTGATCGACCCTGCAACCACAACTAGGTGAGTACAGTTTGTACAGACGCACCCCCCACACACACAGTTTGTACAGACGCAGCTCCCACACAGTTTGTACAGACGCAGCTCCACACAAAAAGTTTGTACAGACGCAGCTCCACACAGTTTTGGGGATAGTGATAATATGACGATTGTTTATTGTGAACTCAATATCCTGGTATGGACGGTAGTGGCTAGTTTATTGAGCGCCCAATATCCATTTTGTTGACGGGGGTGGTTGTTTTTGACAACACATATATCCTGTAGGGTGTACTGGGTTGGGCGTCCAATATCCATCCTGAGGAAGGCAAGAAAGAGCATATGAACACACAAGGTCTAGGAACGAGGCCCCAAAGAGTTCCAAATAGAACATCGGGATATTTTCTGCAATTTATGACTTGTCTATTTCAAACAAATTTAGGAAAATTTGCTTTGTCTGGTATCTTATTTTCATTAAAAAGATGTCTTGACTTAACATTTAAGTTATTATATTACCTTCATATTCCCCAATAAGTGGACAATGAAGGAGTGCTCAAGACAGTGATTATAAGGCTGGCCCGATCTGTGCATTCATGTGTGTGTCACAAAGCAGTTGTAACCAAACCAAGCCTGGCTACTACAAGATCAATCAGACTGTTAACAATGCAAGGTCCCGAAAAGCTTATGTTCATGTTATTATGTGGGATGAGCTACCAGGATTATAAACATTCCTATGACTTTCATTTTCATTATTTACTTTTGTAATATTATTCCTATTGCTCATACAGACATACCAAAGTTATATTCTACATTTTCCTTCAGGGTATTTTCTGTGGCTAACTTATCAACATCACGAAGAAATTTAAAAAGAAATTTTATATTAATTGCATGTTGTTAGTCGTCATTAAAGGGAAACCCTTTAGTGTTGACATAGAATCAGTAATCAAACTCAGTGTAGTAAGTTAACTTTGCTGCTATTGTATGGTAAACAAACTGGTGTGTAATGAAGAATCCCAGTTGTTAATTCTTATTCCTAACCCAACATGGTTGTTAAAATTCTTATCTAAGGAGGTGACAACAGATGAAGCCTTGCTAATAGACTCCTGCTTAATCCATCACAATATGTAATTTGTGATACATATTATTACTAACAGTTATGCGACCAATTTCTCCTTTGCCGTTGCCTTTAAAAATATAACTTCTATGGAGGGTGAAATGGGTTGTGAAAAAATATTTATCCCGAGTGATGGAATATGACAGTGAAAACAAACTTTGTTTCAACTATGTAATTGTCGTACAGAAAACGGAAGCAGCACTCTGCTGATGTATCCAATTTTGCTAGCTTAAAAAAATGAAAGTTACTAACATGAAGGAACTTCTTCACCTACCCCGAAGGTAGTGTTATAACATGAAGGCACTTCACCCCTTTAAGGAGTGGGGACAACATGAAGGACTTTACCTCCTTTGGGAGTGTTACTAACATAAGGCACTTTTCCCCCAAACCCCGAAGGTAGTGTTTAACATGAAGGCCTTCACCTACCGAATAGTGTTACAACATGAAGGCACTTCACCTACCTTGAAGGTAGTGTTACTAACATGAAAGGGACTTCACCTACCTTGAAGGTAGTGTTACTAACATGAAGGCCTTCACCTACCTTGAAGGTAGTGTTTTAAAAAT
>WNWK01020349.1:20332-36024 GCA_009830355.1 Cherax destructor | reverse complement strand
GGTTCATTCCTTGGATAAAAGAGCCTGCCCTGGCATCTAGGCATTTTCCTTGAGGAGTGAACTACAGTGGCCCCCTGGTTTTGGTCATCCCCAAACTTGAACATTTATGTAAGTGTTTTTTTGTAAGTGTTTTTGAAAAATTTTTTTTTGGGGGTCTGAAATCCCCCAACCTACGCGACATTATTTTTTAAAGGGAAAGTAAATTCGTTCGGTAATGGCACTTGAGCAGCATTCTGGAAAGAATTTTCGGCAAAAAACCGGGGTCCACTGTATTATGTAGGCAAACTCAGTCAAAAATAAAATTTTTTTGAAATACTGCACAAAGAATAGCTATTAATATATTTTGTGTAGGCTTTTTACAAATTAACCCTTTCAGGGTTTTTGACGTACTATACGGCTTATGCGCTGGGGTTATTGACGTACTAGTACGCATAAATTCTAGCGCCTTCAAATTGCGCGAAATGGCTGGTAGGCCTAGTGGTAAAGGGGAAATGGGTCTGCGTGGTCAGTGTGCCGGGGGGGGAAAAAAAATGGGGGAGCCAGTGGTGCATTGTGGGAACGCCATGTTAGTAAAATTTTCCCCATGCCGGGCGGAAAGAAACCCCCCTCACTCCTCGGGGGAATTGGGACCCCTTTTTTTCCCCCAGTGACAGTTCTAACACCGATGGGAGTGTCAGTGGTGATGAGTTTCGGGTTTTGAGGCAGTTGTGCCCGAAACTAATGATCATAATACCGGTAATATTGAGGAAAACCCGGGCGACCCTCAGCCCTCCACCCCCGGTGCTGTTGGCATCTTGTTCACGCTCAATTGTACCAGAACGAAAGGGGGAAACTGTTTTTTACTCTTTCCCAGACTCGGATGTGAGCAATGGTGATGATAGTGATAGTGAATATGAACCCCAAGCTCTTCAAAACATTTCCCAATGCGAAGTGGTGTGGAATATTCCCCAGTGAAGCGCCCCAGTAAAAGGGCCGGAATATGCGCTCTGGTAGCGTGTATGCTGTTCCAAGGGAAAGGAGTAAAATCTGGGGTACACCCCTTGGGGTACAACGGGAGTGATAGTGAAAATGACAATGATAGCGTTGAAATTGGAATGAAAATGCGCAAGCATCTTTTAGTGGTAGTGGTGGTGGTGCCGGGCGCGAGGCACCAGCAGTGGCCCAAAACCACACCGACGCCGCTGAGTCAGCTCAGCTACAACAAAGGGCAACCCTCACCCACCCGGAAACCCCCACAACCAAAACCTCCACCCCCCAAACCCCCACAACCTCCAAAACCCCCCTGTAAATATCCAGTCCCCAAGCAGACCGCACCTGGGATTGGCAAGCAGCTGACAATTTTATTCCCAGTCCCCATCAGTTTGATGAAAGTCAATGTGGAATACGCCCATCGTGCCCACTTGGGAACAATGCCAGTGAATTTTAAGGGCCAAAAATTATTCTTTGATGAACCTCTGATGGATTTTTTGTCGGGGAAAGAAACAGATACTACAGTACCCATGGCAAACACAATATTTTCCCCAAAACATCCGCCTCCAGGTGGAAAGAGGCAACTGTGGCTGAGATGTACTTGTTCTTTGCCACAATAATGCTTATGCCTCATGTTTATAAGCACAGTGTCAAATCATACTGGTCGACAGACCGCCTGATTGCAACACCAGGTTTCAGTGATATAATATCAGTGAATCGATTTGTGCTACTGCTGAGGATGCTTCACTTTTCAGACAAAACCACCCCTGACAGAAACGATAGGTTATATAAGATTAGAAATGTGTTTCTGTATCTGAAAGAGAAATTCAATATGCATTTTTATCCCTTCAGGAAGCTTGTTATTGACGAGTCACTGATTCTGTTCAAAGGTAGACTGTCGTTCAAGCAGTATATACCAAGCAAGAGGAAACGCTTTGGTATAAAGTTGTTTGTGCTTTGTGATTGCTCCAGTGGTATTGTATTGGATATTATTGTGTACACCGGAGGTTATACATTGCAAGATACCAGGAGGTTATTGGGTATCTCTGGTGATGTGGTTAGAACAATGATGGAACCATATCTTGGTAAGGGGCATATATTATATACTGATAACTGGTACACAAGCCCCTCCCTCAGTGATTTTTTGCGAGTGAACTTGACAGATGTGTGCGGTACAGTGCGTGCAAATCGTAAGCATATGCCTAGGTTCAGTGCAGGCACTCGTAGAGGTCAGGTGCAAGCGTTTGCTGCCAATGACATCATGGCATTTCGGTGGCATGACAAACGAGATGTCACACTGTTGTCATCTATTCACCCTAACGAAATGACAGACACTGGCAGGGTGAGTAGAGAGACCGATGAACCCATTCTAAAACCTGCAGCTGTGATTGACTACACTCTCAATATGCGCTTAGTGGACAAATGTGACATGCAAATTGGGTTTGCTGATTGTGTTCGCAAGAGTTACAAGTGGTACATAAAACTTTTTTCACATTCTGGACATTACCATGCTCAATGCTTATAATATCTATAAGTTGAAGACCACAAACAAACCACCATATGGCGATTTTTGTTTGTCTGTCATCAGACAAATAATATTCAAGTACCAAGGAGCAACACCTGCAATAGAAACACGCCCAACACCAAGTCATCAACACCTACCCTCTCGTCTGAGGCTTGGTGGTGAACACTTCCTAACAAAACTGCCTGCTACTGCTTGCAAGAAAAGGCTCAGAAGAGGTGTTTTGTCTGTGCACATACAAAAACGCCCACAACAACGCAAAGACACTCGTTTTATGTGTGTGGAATGTGAAACACCACTGTGCATGGAACCATGTTTCAGAGACTTCCACAGGCTGCAGAACTTCTAGAAACATGTCCAGTGATTCTATGTATGTATATATATGATTGAACAATATAAATAACTAATATTTGTTATTGTAAAAATTTGTAAATACATTGTGTAAACAAATTAGTGAAAGAAACTTCATGTGAATATTGTGTAATAAATAGTGAGTGAATATTTGAAAAACAGCACTTATATTGGTCTCACAGGCCATAAAAGTTATTTGCAACAAAAAAAACAAAATTCGATCAGAAAACAAGTCCAAGAAAGAAAAAAAAATATTACCGGGTGACCGGCAGTCGGCGATGTTGCCGACACCGGCTCCATTTTCGCCAACTTCAAATCTCTATATCTCGGTGAGTATTGATCGCAAAAATGTATTTTTTAGCCTATTAGATTTAGAAAAAAAACTATCATTTCATAAGAAAAAATAATTTTTTTTTTTTTTGAAATTCATGGACCCTGAGAACGAGATTCGGAGACCCCCCTTGGACCCTGAAAGGGTTAAACAATCATTCAAAAGTAAACAATAACTACTAATTGTATGTGGTCTACATATAAAAGCAAAAAGATTGTTTTGAAGTGTTTGAAAGAAACAAGATAATGTAAAATTTGCCACTTTAATAGTTTTCCAAGATCAGACAAAAGGCTGCAAATTCAAACTACAGTGGACCTCCGCCTAACGAGCAAAATTCATTCCAGAAGCCTGCTCAAGTGCCATTACCGAACGAATTTACTTCCTTAAGAAATAATGTCACGTAGGTTAGTCTATTTCAGACCCCCAAAAATACACTTCCACAAGCACTTACAATATTATACTTACATAATTGTACGATTTCCGGGGTGCTCGTTAGGCGGGGGTCCGCTGTATGTACATTGCACCTTACTTTGGTCTCACAGGTCACATAAGTTACGTAAAAAAAATATGCATGTATGATATAGCATGGAGTGGAGACAATTATGAAAAATAGAAGTCTAATAATGAATCTGAGAAATTAGACAAACCATTAATTTTTTTTTTTTGACGATGAAACTAGGTAATTTTTAGAACGAATATTTATATCCTATAAGAGGCAACAACATTCCTTATGAAAGTGTATACTATATTCAGGTGCTTAAGATATTAAAAAACAAAGAAAAATTACATTCATGGGAAGATTTGCATTACATTCATGGGAAAGCAGTAAATGGGTCACACACAGCCTGGGATAATAGACAGCATTCATGCTCAATTCAAGGAAAAAAGTCCCTCACCAGCATCAAGCAACCTTTGTAGAGAAGATTCACAGGTAGTGCGCTAAGCTCTTCTGGCATACAACACCAGAGGAATGGGAGTCAATCAGATTCAATCCAAAGAAGGAAGAGTATTTCTAATTCTCTGGTATCAAGGCATGTTTCAAGAAAAAAAAAATCAGATAGAAACAAGTAAAATTTCTTCCCTTTTGAATTAAGTCATGGAGTGCTAAACCTGTAGGGGTTATAGCCTTGGGTTATGGGAGGCAAGATTCAGTCAAGAGAGGACAGGTCCAATTCCTTGGATCAAGAGTTCCTCACCACCATTCCCTTGAGGGGGCCTTTTTGAATTTTAGACTGGCAGAACTGTGTATGGGGTCAAAATAAGTGTCATTAGGTTTTCTCTAATGCTGAAGGGTAAGCATGAGCACCCCAAACTAAGTAAAACTGCCACCCATAGTCCACTAAGAATCAAAAGGCTTCCTTCAGGTAAGATAAAGTTTGAGAGTGAAACTGATCAGAAGATTATTACATGGAAGCCAAATTAACCAAAAAAAAAAAAGTAGATATTTTCAGGTTATACCAAAATGCTTAAACAAAAACTTTAATTATCAGTTATTTTTATTAAAGTCTTCAAAAATAGTCCATAAAGAAAAAAAGTTACAGTATGAATACCATTAAACTATTACATAAAAGCATTAGCCCCAGTCCACAAAATCACACTGTAACAAACTCTCTTCAGATGGTGGAATGAGCGAGGGTGGAAGGCAAGAAACATTGACATTTTTGACATTTGGTGGGATAGTATACTTCAGTTCCCAGTCAGTGCTGTCTTCCAATGGATAATCCGAGGTTGACCGCACCTTTTGCTCTTTCCTCGAAAGCCATGATTCAAGTGATGGTTCCTTGCCATTTTTCACAAGAGTGGGAAGCCTCAATTTTTTCAATGCCAATTCCTCTTCCCTGGCTGAAAAATAATAAAACTAAGATTGGTACATTACTGATCTATTTACAATATTACACTTTAAATATATCATGTGAAATGTAATATCCAAAATTATGAAAACACAAGTGCACACAGACACACAAGACAGAGAAATAGAGACGAACAGGGAGAAACAAATGGAGAAACAGAAACAAACAGGGAGAGAGAAACAAAGAGAATCAAACAAAAACAAACAAATGAAAATAGAAAAACAGAAATAGAAACAAACAGATACACAGGCAGAGAAACAAACAAAAACAGAGAAACAGAAACCAAACAAATAGAGAGAAACAAACAAAGAAACAGAAAAAGACATAGACTCAGCCTGGAGTCTGTGTGTTCAGTCCATCAATCTTGTAGAAAGTACAGCATAGAGCCATAGAACCATTCATCTACATCCTGTCTGACACAGCAACATCTTGGGATCTTGATACAAACAAATTCTTCAGCACTTGTCCAACCTTTGGACGAAGACCTACTTCGACTAGTGGATGGTACCGGTGGTCTGGTGGCTTGAGCTCTCGCTTCACACACGGAGGGCCTGGGTTCGATTCCCGGCGGGTGGAAACATTTCAACGTGTTTCCTTACACCTGTTGTCATGTTCACCTAGCAGCAAATAGGTACCTGGGTTGTTAGTCAACTGATGTGGGTCGCATCCTGGGGGACAAGATTAAGGACCCCAATGGAAATAAGACAGACAGTCCTCGATGACGCACTAACTTTCTTGGGTTATCCTGGGTGGCTAACCTTCCGGGGTTAAAAATCCGAAGAAATCTTATCTTATTATCTTTACCCCCGCCTCCTCCTGCTTCGCCTCACCTGACTACAGTATATAAGCCACTTCTATGGCTCTATGCTGTACTTTCTACAAGATTGATGGACTGAACACATCGACTCCAGGCCGAGGGACTGATTACCTCAAACTCCTCCTTTCCTTACACCTTTCTGCTTTGTATTGGACTGATGAAGCCACTGTGTGGCGAAACATTTCCTCAATAAAGATACCCAAGTGTTGCATATGTGTCTAATTTATAGTGGGAAGGTTGCTTTAGTGCCTAGATTGTCTACAATGTTTGTTTTTGACTCAATTTTAAAATTAAGAATAGTTTGAATTTGTGAAAAATTTACTAAATTACCAATTTATGGATGCTTAATAGTTTAATTGGCAGTTTCTTGTGATCAATGGATAATGCTTAAGAGATTTTTGGCTTAAAGTGAGTGAAGTCTCTTAAGTGTACCATGACCTTCGAGTTCAACCTTGCATAATTCTACAAGTATTACGTAGTTGACCAATAGGCAAGTGGTGTTCTACAGGGAGGTCAGTATCAAGCCCCCTTGTTCACAGTCTACAGTGGACCCCCGAGTTTCGTAAAAACTTCACTCCTGAAGTCTGCTCAAATGCCATTACCGAACGAATTTACTCCCTTAAGGAAAAATGTCACGTAGGTTAGTCTATTTCAGACCCCCAAAATTACTTTTCCACAAGCACTTACAATATTATACTTACATAAATGTAAGATTTCCGGGGTTTACGAAACTCGGGGGTCCACTGTATATAAATGTCATAGATGAGGGAATAAAAAACAAATAATTTTGCAAGTAACATAAAATAGATTATGAAAACTACTGGTGAGGACACTTGAGTACTACAGAATGGTTGATGTGGTCAGAGAAGTAGCAGATGCAGTTGAATGTATACAAATCCTGGGAAAAGAACGTAACTATGGCACTTAACTATAAATTGTGGATCTGCATAAAACAATGTGAAAGACTCTTGAGTTCTGGTTATCAGAAATCTGAAGCAAAGACCAAAGTGCATAAGTGTTCACAATAAAGTGAACAGAATTATTAGCTTTATATCAAGAAATATAAATAAAGAAGTCATCTATAATTATGTTTGGTGGGGCCCTCATTTAGAATATGCTGCTCAGTTCTGGTCTCCATATTATAGAATGAACATCAATGAAGTGGAAAACAAAGAATAGGATGACAAAATTGATCCCCAGTATTAGAAACCTTTCCTATGAAGACAGACTGAAGGCAATGAATTTGTTCTATGAAAGAGCGTAGAATTAGGTACTATATGGTTTAAGTGTACAAATGGAAAACTAGAGTGGAGATCAGTGATTTTTATGGCTTGAAATGCTGTGAAATGTGAGCAAGGTAATATTTATGAAGAGATTCAGGGAAGTTGGTTAGGTGGACTAGAGTGCAAACAGCGACTGAATGAATGGTGAATGTTTTTTTGTGGGACACCTAACCTCAATGAGATATGGTCAGTGTGTTTAAAAGTAACTGAAGTGTACATATGGAAACCTGAAATACATAAAAGGTATATAAACAATGTGTTAAATATCTAACCAGGGCAGGACTTGCAGCAATGGATTCAAGTTAGACAAATTTAGATTTAGAAAAGATACGGAAAAGCACTGATTTGGCAACACAGTTGCGTATAAGTGGAACAAATGCCCAAGTGGCATCACTGAAGTGAGAACCTTGGGAGTAGGTCTAGAGGTTGAACAGGTATACAAGTGGGTATGCTTGGTCATGTTGCACCTTCCTAACATGGGCCTGTAGGCCTACTGCAGTGCTCTACCATTTTTTTTTTTAATATGTAGGACGTTTCCCACCGAGGCAGGGTGACCCATAAAAGAAAGCAGAAACTTTCATCATCATTCAACACCTCCACCATCATTCACACAATCACTGTCTTTGCAGAGGTGCTCAGATACGACAGTTTAGATGTCACTCCAAACAGCCAATATCCCAAACCCCTATTTTAAAGTGATGTACAGTGGACCCCCGAGTAACGTAAAAACTTCATTCCAGAAGCTTGCTCAAGTGCCATTACCGAACGAATTTACTCCCTTAAGGAATAATGTCACGTAGGTTAATCTATTTCAGACCCCCAAAAATACACTTCCACAAGCACTTACAATATTATACTTACATAATTGTACGATTTCCGGGGTGTTCGTTACTCGGGGGTCCACTGTACTTCATCTCCAGGACTCAAGTTCAGCTAACTGGTTTCCCTGAATCCCTTCACAAAATATTAACCTGCTCACACTCCAACAGCTTGTCAGGTTCCAAAAAACCATTCTCTTCCATTCGCTATCTAACACGCTGATGCACGCTTGCTGGAAGTCCAAGCCCGTTGCACATAAAACCTTTACCCCCCTCCCTCCAACCTTTCCTAGGACGATCCCTATCCTGCCTTCCTTCCACCACAGATTTACATGCTCTCCAAGTCATTATACTTTGTTCCATCATCTCTAAATGACCAAACAACCTCAACAACCCCTCTTCAGCCAGTCTGAACAATATGTACTTTTAGTAACTCCGCACAACCTAATTTCCACACTACAAATTCTCTGCATAATATTTACACGACACATTGCCCTAAGACACAACATCTCCACTGTCTCCAGCCTCCTCCATGCTGCAGCATTTATAATCCATGCTTCACACCCATACAAGTGTTGGTACCACTATACTCTCAAACATTCCTTTCTTTGCCTCCATGAATAACGTTTTTTTGTCTGCACAGATACCTCAAAGCGCCACTCACCTTTTTTTCCTTCATCAATTCTATGGTTAACTTCATCCTTCATAAACCCATCTGCTGACAAGTCAACTCCCAAACATCTGAACACAATGTAATATCCAATATTTCTTTACCCAAATCGTTTGATACCCTCATCACCTTACTCTCATCTATGTTCGCTTTCAACTTTCTTCCTTTACACACCCTCCCAAATGCGTCACTAACCTTTGCAACTTTTTTTTAGAATCTCCCATAAGCACAGTATCATCAGCAAAAATTAACTGTCAACTCCCATGTTGTATTTGATTCCCCATAATTTAATCCCACTCTTCTCCCCAACATTCTAGCATTTACTTTTTTTTTACATCCCCATCTATAAATATGTTAAACAACTATGGTGACATTACACATCCCTGTCTTAGGCCTACTTTTACTGGGAAGTAATCTCCCTCTCTCCTAAACACCTTAACCTGAGCCTCACTATCCTCATAAAAACTATTTACAGCATTTAGTAACTTACTACCTATTCCATACATTTGCAACATCTGCCACATGTGTCCTTTTGCATCAACTTGTTGGTACTATATACCATTAATGTATTTAAAGGAAAATTACCAACATCTTGGAAAGGGAAAGAAGTACAGTCTGTACATAATGGCAATGGAACAGATGTCAGTTCAGGTATGTAGTAGTGTAAGGAATGTAGTCATGGTCACCTCTCTAGAAGTGAATTTTTTAGTGAAATAGCTTACCTTGTTGTTTTAGATGGCTTATATCAATATCTGTGAGGTGGGAGTATATGCATGTGTCCCCAAAGGAACAGTCTTGGCCTGAATGAAAACGGCGACATTTCTCCCTTGATAATTCATCTTGCAATTGTTCCCTAGCCGCTGGAATAACAAAAAAGTCAATATAGAAAACTGGTGAAATTTTATTACCTCTACCCTCACTAATTCAATACTATTACTTATTTTGCATTAACTATTCTCCTCACCTGCAACATCATTACAAGATTTATATTCTGTATACTGTGGATACATTTCTTTCTACACACATTAACTACCCTTTAAATATCAAAATTCTTTTCCAAAATGTATTGCCTACATTTATCATTTTTCCCACCAATGCAGGGTAAAAAAAAAAAAGACACCAGCAAT
Organism: Cherax destructor; assembly: GCA_009830355.1. Classification (NCBI taxonomy): domain Eukaryota; kingdom Metazoa; phylum Arthropoda; class Malacostraca; order Decapoda; family Parastacidae; genus Cherax; species Cherax destructor. The sequence continues at coordinate 26,286 of WNWK01020349.1, read as the reverse complement.
CCTACCATGGTGTAAAACAATTACAGGTTCCCATTTCACACTCCCTTGACAGGATGGTAGTACCTCCCTGGGTGGTTGCTGTCTACCAACCTACTGCCTTTATCATTTATGATGTAATATTTTTAATTTCAGAAGCCTTGAAGGTTTCTTGAAAATTCAGTAAATGCAGCACATTATGTAGCTTTCCAGTGCTCATCTACTCCAACTGTCGCAAGCTCTTGCCTAATAAACTGTTTCAAGTTCTTTTATCCAATAAGCTAACATTTCCATACATTAATAGATTAAAGTAAAACTTAGAGAATAGGGAAAAAAGTGGCCTAAAATAATGTAAACCATGCTGGGGGCAAGGAAAAGATTGCACAACAGTGCTTATTTTTAGCCTTCATGGTATACTGTAAATTAAACTACAATACACTCCTTAATGGTACGTACTATAAAACCACTGTTTTGTGAAAATACACTTGGTAACATTTATATACCAATACCTTAAGATTTTCTTTTAAGTAATACAATCTTTTCCATGAAAATGATGGAGATTTAACCCTTTCAGGGTTCACAGGCCCTCTCCGAAACTCTTTCTCAGGGTCCCAAATTTTTCAGAAAAAAAAAAATTTTTTTTTCTTATGAAATCATAGAGAATCTTTTTCCGATCACGACACCAAAATTATGAAATTTGATCGAAAATTAACAGAATTATGCTCTCGCAAAGTTAGTGGTATCAATGACATTTACGCATCGGCGATTTCGCCCATTTTGATCCCTATTTTCGGCAAATTCCAATGTTTCAGTCTACTAAAATTATAGCTATTTCGCTAGAATTCCATTTGTTCTATCAATTGAGTACAAGAAACAGCCAATTTACCAATTTCAACTACCCAATAAGGTGGTCAGAAATTCACAATTTGGCCAATTTCACACAAATTTCAAAAGATGCCAATTTCAAAATAGGGTCCAGAATAAATCAGACAGACATTCCTGGCACTCAAATAACATTTTATCTGTTCATTAGTCACGTCTCCAGGCCCCTTTTACATTACTTTTGCTTTCCATTTTGAATTTTTCTCACAAAAAATAAAAGATTTACTGTTATGTATACAACTGCATCATTGGAAAAATGGTATAAATAATATCAGCACACTTGTGCAAGAATATTAGACTACCCAGTTGATGTGTATTGGATGCATGGCATGATTTGTTTACTCTTGAACATAGGCAAAAATCAAACATTTTCGCTACTTTGCGCTCAGTTTCAAGGTACTTGTCATCGTGAAACCAGTCAAAATTATCTCTATTTCTGTAATATATCATCCATTCTATCAAATGAGACTAAGAAAACGAGAATACAAGCATAAATACCATACAAAAATAGACTGCAAAGTCGCTGTTTTAAACCAAAAACACGGTCAGTTTTTTTTCCTCATGCACTGTGTGGTGCAGGATTTTTTTTATACTGCGTACACTGACCGCACAGACCCATTCTCTCACATCTAGGCCTACCAGCCTGTTTCTGCTTGATTTGAGGGCGCTAGAATTTAGGCGTACTAGTACGACCAAAACACTGGCGCTTAAGCCGTACTGGTACGGCCGAAACCCTGAAAGGGTTAACTACTCCATGTAGATACATAGGACTAGTGACAATGAACATTAAAATTAGCTTTCACCAACACTTACAATTACAGAATTTTATGTTTATGAATCTTCAAGACTTTAGGCTATATAATTTTTTTAATAAATAATGGTTACTATATTGTACTGTAACTTACATTTAAACTGGTCAAAATGATGTTTTTTTAACTTCTGATGATGGTGTCCATAATCATGTTTTTTGCGAGCCTCTACACTGTATGGTAATGATCTGTCACAATAGTCACAATAATATCTCTTCCCCATCTTTTCACACTTATTTAAGACTATTTTACGTACCTGAAAATAATGTAATTACATTAGAAATTAATTACTGGTAAGTGCAGGTAATTTTCCCAGCATCCTGTGCAAAAAGCACCCTTTCACAGCATAAATTTAAAACAGAACTAGAAAATTATTCCTGTTAATCTCTAATTACAGTTCATTCTCATGTCAACATTATGCGCAAAATGGATTGCATTAAGCCACAGTATCCATTAGCCACAACAGTTTACAACTTCAAGATCTATACATATAACTAACCCTTCAATCATCCACCTATAGTATACCTAACCCAAACTTAACTGCAGGAAAAAAATATTAAAGCATAGCTTCTCACCAACTGTCTACCTTCCAGCACCTAACTCAGCAATCACTCGGGTGTCAGGGCACTACACCTCATTCAAAATGGCTCAAACTATGTTTGGCATTTAGTATCTGGTAATACCTGTTATGAATACATCCACCTTGGACTAATTAATATGTGGCTGTGGTAAGTTGGGTTGGAATGCTTGGTTAGACTGGGAATTATCAAAGATAAAAACATAGGGAAGTGGAACAGAATTCTTCCTCCATAAGCCATACGTGTCGTAAGAGGAGACTAAAATGCTAGGAGCAAGAGGTTAGTAACCCTTCTCCTGTATACATTACCAAATTTAAAAAAGAGAAACTTTCATTTTTCTTTTTAGGTCACCCTGCCTCGGTGGGATATGGCCGGTTTGTTGAAAAAAAAAAAGTGATAGGAATGTGGATATCCAACAGGCTTGTGCGAGCATGTTAGACAGGAATAGTGGAGGCAAATAGTTTTTATGATTTGACATGCTGTTGGAGTGAAAACAAGGTAATATTTATGGAAGGATTCAGGAAAACTGGTTAGCCAGATTCGAGTCCTGGAGGTGAGAAGTACAGTGGACCCCCGGCTAACGAAAGGTTTAGTTAACGAAAAAATCGGTTACCGAAAGCTTTTTTCGCTATCATTTCTCCGACCACTGTATCAGTCTATTCAAATCATCCTGGAGTTCTCTAATGTCCTCATTAGAAAGAATTGGACAGTCTATTTTGGGGTCATCAGCAAATTTGCTTATATCACTATTTATACCCTCATCTATGTCGTTTATGTAAATTGTGAACAACAAGTCGGATAGCGAAAAAAGCTCGGATAGCGAAACATGTTAGACCTGTCCGCCTGCTCCGCGCCTGGCCTGTGCCTGCGCAAGACGCCAGTGTAGCGTTGTTTACCATTGAGAGAACATTACCCAGCGCGCTCTTTCAAACATTCACAATACATTTGGTCTCTTTTTTTGGTGGTTTAGTGATTGTCACTGTGAAATAAGTCACTATGGGTCCAAAGAAGCTTCCTAGTGGCACCCCAGTGGTAAAGAGAGTGAGGAACACCATCGAACTGAAGGAGATTGTTGAAAAATATGAGAGTGACGTACGTCTGAGTGATCTTGCCAGGATGTACAAGAAAAGTGCATCTACTATCGGCACTATCCTGGCAAATAGAAATGAGATCAAGGAAGCTAATGTTGCAAAAGGGGTTGATTTGTTAACGAAACAATGATCGAAAACAGTGGATGAGGTTGAGAAGTTACTGATGGAGTGGATCAATGAAAAACAGATAGCGGGTGATAGTATTTCCATAGCGATAATTTGTGAAAAGGCAAGGAAGTTGCACGCAGATCTTGTCAAGACAATGCCTGCAACCAGTGGTGAGGCGAGAGATTTTAAAGCCAGCAAAGGCTTGTTTGACAGGTTTAAGAAACGTAATGGCATACACAGTGTTGTGAGGCATGGTGAGGCAGCCAGCTCAGACAAACGTGCAGCTGAAAAATTTGTGCAGGAATTCCAGGGGTTCATAGACACTGAAAAATTCGAACCCCAACAAGTGTTTAATTGTGATGAAACAGGCCTGTTTTGGAAGAAAATGCCCAATGGGACCTTCATTACTCAGGAGGAAAAGGCACAGCCAGGACACAAGCCTATGAAAGACAGGCTAACTCTTATGATGTGTGCCAATGCCAGTGGTGATTTTAAAGTGAAGCCTTTACTGGTGTATCACTCAGAAAATCCCAGACCCTTCAAGAAACACAGTGTTGACAAGAATAAATTGTGTGTGCATTGGAAGGCTAACACCAAGGCATGGGTCAATACGGAGATTTTCAAGGAATGGTTGACTGGAGTGTTTGGCCCTAGTGTGAAGAAATACCTCCTGGAAAAGAAATTGGGACTCAAGTGCCTCCTGGTACTGGACAATGCTCCTGCTCATCCTCAACTTGGAAGAGTTGTTGCCTGATGAGTTTAGTTTCATCAGAGTGAAGTTCTTGCCTCCTAACACCACTCCTCTCATCCAGCCCATGGACCAGCAGGTCATTGCAAACTTCAAGAAACTGTACACCAAAGCAGTGTTTCAGAAGTGCTTTAATGTGACCAATGACTCTGAAGTGACCCTAAGAGTTTTCTGGAAAGATCACTTCAATATCGTGCATTGCATAGGCCTTATAGGTAAGGCTTGGGAGGAAGTGACTTCCAGGACTTTGAACTCTGCTTGGAGACCACTGTGGCCGGATTGTTGAAAAGAGGGATTTTGAAGGATTTGAGGCTGGCCCTGACCCTGACCCTGATGACCCTGTGCCTGTTGTGGAACATGTTGTGGAAGATATTGTGGCATTGGGGAACAGCCTGGGGTTGGAGGTGAGTGGTGAGGATGTGGAGAGTTGGTGGAGAAGCACAGGGTAGAGCTAAAAACTGAAGAGCTGCAAGAGCTTCATCTGGAACAGCAACAGACCACAGCTGAGGTTATTGCTTCACAGGAGGAGGGAGAGAGAGAGAGGAGGTGCCTTCTTCAGAGATTAAGGAAATTTGTTCAATGTGGAATAAGGTGCAGACATTTGTTGAAAGACACTACCCTGAGCAAGCTGAAATGAGCCTTCTGTGCAACCACTTCAGTGACAGAGCCATGTTGCACTTCAGGAAAGTATTAAAGAGTCGCCAGAAACAAGAGGACTCTGGACAGTTATTTTTCTAAGAAGAGTTCTAGTGACTCAAGCTGGTCCTAGTGGCATTAAAAGACCAAGAAGGGAAGTAACCCAAGAGAGGGACTTGTTACCTGAAGTCCTTTTGGAGGGGGATTACCCTTCCAACCACTAACACCCTGCCCCTGTCATCATCCCTATCTTCCAGATGCCTGCAAGTCTCAATAAAGGTAAGTAAATGTTATTTATATTATATTTTGTGTGAATATTTTTTTGTGGAACGGATTAATTGTATTTACATTATTTCTTATGGGAAATAAGGGTTCGGATTACGAAAGGTTCGGATTGAGAAATAGCTCCTGGAACGGATTAATTTTGTTAACCGTGGGTCCACTGTACAGTGCTTGCACTCTGAAGGAGGGGTGGGGATGTTATAATTTGGAGGGTCATCTGAACTGTGTCATCAGTGAACTTCTGGTGAGACAATGAATGAATGAATGAATGAATGAAAGGCAGCATTTATCTCTTACACGGGGTTTGACAAGATTAGGTTAAGGGTTCCTAACTTAATTGACTAGCTAAGAGCTGTTACCTACATCAGCTCATTTGAAAGCATTTTTATTGTTATGAAACATACAAGTAGGGAACAGGATGAAGTTGGAGCCATCTGTGGGCCAGCATTTTCATTTGATCAACTGACTATCTCGTTGACATCATAATGCTGTACAAATGTGTTCCAGACTAGTCATCCTGGAGATAAATGATCTCAGATGAAGTGATGTTCTGGAGAAGGGTACAGCCAGAGTGAAGTTGCTGCTTTCTGCCAGTCTTGTGGTATAGAAGCTTGCTTCTCGCTGTCCTCCAAGTGGAGCCAAGTGTGGTACTTTGACAATGTTGGCCTTGTACATAACAGTAAGGCCACCCACATCAGGGATGTGTTGAAGGCTCTGCTGAAATGACAGATCTATCCAGGATGGGTCCAGGCGAGAGATGAGACATCTTGCTTTGTCAAGCAGTTGCAGATGAGAGGGGGAGCAGGCAAACCAAGAAAACGGAGCATACTCAAGGTGTGAGCAT
>WNWK01020349.1:0-20232 GCA_009830355.1 Cherax destructor | reverse complement strand
TGCCTCCATCTCTCTCTCTCTCTCTCCCCCTCTCTCTCTCTCTCTCTCTCTGCCTCCATCTCTCTCTCTCTCTCTCTGCCTCCATCTCTCTCTCTCTCTCTGCCCTCCATCTCTCTCTCTCTCTCTGCCTCCATCTCTCTCTCTCTCTCTGCCTCCATCTCTCTCTCTGCCCCCTCTCTCTGCCCCCCTCTCTCTCTCTGCCCCCATCTCTCTCTCTCTGCCCCCTCTCTCTTCTGCCCCCATCTCTCTCTCTGCCCCATCTCTCTCTCTCCCCCATCTCTCTCTCTGCCCCTCTCTCTCTCTGCCCCCATCTCTCTCTCTGCCCCCATCTCTCTCTCTGCCCCCATCTCTCTCTCTGCCCCTCTCTCTCTCTCTGCCCCTCTCTCTCTCTGCCCCTCTCTCTCTCTGCCCCTCTCTCTCTCTGCCCCTCTCTCTCTCTGCCCCTCTCTCTCTCTGCCCCTCTCTCTCTCTGCCCCTCTCTCTCTCTCTGGCTCTTTTTTTAGGGGGAATCATCCTAACTGTGATAGATTTTTTATGAGAAGAGAAAGAGGAAGAAAAAAGGTAATAGTGAAAGAAAAAGTGAGAAGAAAAAATGGAGAAAAAAGCAAGAGAAAGTGGAAAGAAAAAGAGAAGGCAATGCCAGAAGGATGTGGGTGGTCTTACTATTATGTACAAGGCCAACATTGTCAATGTACGAAACTTAGCTCCACTCAGAGGACAACGAGAAACAAGCTTCTACACAAGACAGGCAGCAAACAGCAACTACACTCCGGCTGTACCCTTCAAGAACATCACTTCATCTGAGATTATTTATTTCTAGGATGACTTAAGTCTGAAATATGTTCATACAGCATTATGACATCAATGAAATCAAATCAGCTGACAAAATGAAATTGCTGGCCCATATAGAGGACTCCAATTTCAGCCTGTTCCCTATTTGTATCCCTCATAGCAATAAAAAGGCTTTAAATTAAGCTGATGTAGTTAAGTAAATAAATATAAGAACCCTTAACCTAACCTTGTAAAACCTTTGCATAAAAAATAAGAGGGGAGAGAGAGAAAAAAAAAAGAGAGGAAAAGAAAAATAATCAACATGTTCCAATTACTGCCACACTGCATGCAAGATAGGAGACTTCCATTGTAGGAAAGTGGCTCATCTCGGGAACTTCAAAGGTATCCAAGAATCTGTGGCATATATACCAGGAGCAAGCTTGGTGCCTCAAGAACTCCATTCAAATAATGAACACTGGTCTACTGGTCAGTGTTGTAAGGCTGAAGCCAGGATAGTCCATCAAAGGGAATCACTTCAAAAATCATTTGAATGGCTTCAAACTATAATAGATAACCAGAACAGACCTACAACAAGTGACAGGGTGCTCAGCTGATGCTGTCACTAGTGACAAGGCCTGGAATACTCACACTGAGATTAATACAACAGCAAAAAACTGGGGAAAATCTGTTAGCATTAAGGCTCTACAGACTGACAAGAGCTCAGAACACCACATCTGAAAATTCTATTACAATTTCTTTCGCCTCCACAGAGGGAACATCGATTACCCAACAATGAAACTAGCCTTGGAACTGTCAGCTCCATTCCTACACCTAGCAGCATACCTGCCATCACTGCTCCTACACCTAGCAACAGTTCTCCATCTACTGACCCTGAGTCAGGTTCTTCTCCACCAGAGATTGCTGTAGCTAACAATCAGGTGACCAACACTGTACCTGAACAAATGCCAGGCTAAAGCAAGAGCAGAAGAGAAAGAGGTAGCCACCCAAAACGTCTTTACCGCCCACCAACACAGTCCCAGAAAAACATCCACCAGGTAAATAATCAGGCTCGCCAGCAGCAGAACATACATAGAAATCAGCTGCTGAATCAGCAGCAAACACAAGAGATGCAGGAAATAGAAGTTCCCCCTCCCAGGCACCTAGGCAGTGCTCCTGCTGTCACCAAAAAGGGCACACCACTGACAGTTGTCTGCAAAATATCAAATGCCATTACTCCCACCAGACAGTGAAAAGACCACCAATGAAACAAAAAGGAACTTAACAAAGATCACCAGTTTTTTATATTTATTCTTGGAACAAACCAGCAGGATCTCAGAATCAGTAAACTCACATATCACCTATCCTGCTACTCCTATCTTGACTCAGCAGGTGGTTTTGTACCTTATACAAGGCCACAGAGTTACATCCCAGTGGCTGCCCCAGTGTCCTACCCATCTCAAAGGCAAGCACCTTACACACCTATTTAGTCAAGACGAGCACAAACACATGGAGCCAGTCTATCAGCATCCCGTTTTCCAAACATTAGGGGCTTCATTGCCATTGCTGGTGAGCTCACGCACAGTTTCATGAACACTCATCGCCACGACACACTTGCCATTGTTGAAACATTTTTGGACACTAGGACTCTGGAAAATTTTCCTAGAATTGCTGGCTACACCTCATGGATGTGACAAGACAAGGAGGCAAGGAGGAAGTACTGACATGCTTTCCCAAGTGTTTATGCCCAGCTCATTGATGTTGCCATTCATATTCGTCTGGGAATGATGTTCTTGAGGCTATGCATAAACCCTAGTACTTCTGTACCAGTATGTGCAATGTGAAAACCTCAATGGCAACAAGTAGACCCCATCAACTTCCTGATGAAAAATGAAGACTTCCTTCTGCTTCAACATAAATGTCAACATATTATAATTTTTGGTGATCCCAACCAACATCTTATAAAGAGGAAGTTTGATGAACTCCTAGCAGAGTTTGACATAAAAAACTTTGTCAACTTCCTTACTCACATTTGACTCCTCCCTTGACCCAGTAATGATTGATCTATCTGAAGGCAGTCACCTGCAAACCTCTTGTCTTTGTTAGATCATCTGACTACAAGCTGTTTTTACAACACAAGATTCTAACAGAATGAGGTGAAGAATCAACACGCATTACCTTTTTTCATTTTTGCAGGTGTTACATAGCTTAAGAGAACCTGGGGTGTGATCATTGTGGCCCCAAGACTGTCACTCAGCCACAATGATCACAACTGTTATTTACAGGAACATATCCCTAATATAATACTTAATTGTGCATGGCAGCAGACCCATTAGCCTACAAATACAACAAGAGTGCCCATGTGAGAAGAATAGGAGTCAACCTTTTTTCTCATTATTTTCTTGCCTCTTCAACCAAGACCTTTTTTCTTTCAAAGTGAAATGTCTTGAGTACTTATTTCATCACTAAAAGAATATGCTACACAATTAATATTGCATTTTCCTTTGATCCATTTGTCCTAAAACCAAACTCAAAATAGCACAACTTCCTACTAATATTATACACACAGGAGGCTACAGATGTACACAATGCATTCTTTTATTCTTATTCAAATACAAACTCAGGGTTCATGAATTCAGCATCTGCAAATTTGGCTCTAAACTTACAAATACTCATAGCAAATGCTGAGAGTACAGTATATGCAGTTACACAGTAGTGTGAAGATATAAACTGCCTAACTGATCAAACTGAAACTAATACACTATGTCACTAGCATGCAGTTAAATTTATCATGATTTATCCTCTTATAGGTATCAATGGCAAATATTTAAAATTCTTTAAAGGAATACACAACTAAATCAATCTTTGTAGAAAATTATTTAACCTTACCTTCCCTCACAGATGCAATCCTTCATCCACATGAGTGTCTTAGTGTGTTTTGGGGTTATTGGCAGATATATAATGGTAGAGGACAACCATAAGGAAGAGAGAAACCCCAAGGATGTTTACGAATACAGCCAGCTGAACGTCCGAGATCATTCTGAAAGAATATTTAAAAACATAATTCTTAAAGTTTATAAATTATGTGCATAGTACGGTTTTTGAACAGTACAGGTTTTCGTATACGGTTTATAAATTTAATATAAATTTTATTTACGTAACTACATTACACACCAATATTGGCCTGCTGCTATATACCAGACTAGTGCAATGCAAAAATCAGTATCACTCCAGACTCCAAGCAGAGAAGTTGTGTAGTCTTATACAGTACATACACAAACATTATTTTTTCTTTATTATTTAAAGTACTGGTACTCCTTTTATATGCAAATATGAGTGGAAAGAGGAAATGCAATGATGCTGAGTGTTCTAATAAACATAAATGGTTAACATTAGATGAAAAACTAGAGCTGGTGTATCACATGCTAAAATAGCACATGGCGAGAAAATGAACGAAGCATCGGTACGTGTGCATATAAGAAATAAAGATAAAAGAAGAAGACGTGGAATGGCTACAGCATCGTACATGTCAAAAGCGACTTAAAAATTATGGATTGAAGACTGCAGCCAGAAAAGAATTCCATTAAGTCAGATGATTCAAAAGCAACTAGTCTATTCAATGGCTGGTTTTAAAACTTCAAAAAGTGTAAAAGACTCCATAATGTTCGAATTACTGGTCAAAGTGCCAGTGCAGACAATGAGGCAGCTGCAAGATTTCCTAATGATCTAAAAACACTGACTGAAGAAAATGGCTACAAAGACAAGCAAATTTTTAACATAAAATAAATGGGTTTATTTTGGAAGATGGCATCACACAATGCATTACCCAATTGTTCCAATGATTTTGCCAATTTTGAATCCTATACTGAAACTGTTTGTGAAAACATTGTGCAGCTTGGGAAAGATCATCTCAGATTTAGAAGCTTTGCATTGTGAAAATGTGTGTCAATGCACTGACTAGCATTCTGATGATCTTGCTGATGCAACACTTGTGGAAATGGATCAGCAATATTTATATGAAGAAACAAAGGAAAATAAAGAAAAAATGCTGCGCCCATGAAAGTATTCACATTGGATAAACTATCAACATTAATTGCGAAAGTAGGTGTTTGTGACTTTATAAGGAACACTAAGTGAGGCATTAGAGTTAGGCAGTTGTTAGAAAATGATATTCAATGCTATAAAGATATGTAAGCCGATAAAAATAAAAAAAAGCTGCAAACTATGCTGTTCAACTATTTTTCAAAATAAAAATGATCTTTACCGTATGTATGTAAATTGTTTATTTACAACTGTAATAAAAATCTTTAGTACAGTGGTACCTCTATTTACGAGCAGCTCCCAACTTGAACAATTATGCAAGTGTATTTTTGTAGGTTCTTTTGTAAGTGTATTTTTGGGGGTCTGAAATGGATTAATCTAATTTTCATTATTTCTTATGGGAAAAAATTCCTTCGGTATCAGCACTTGAATAGCCGTCTGGAACGAATTAAGCTCGTAACTCAAGGTACCACTATTTTTCATTTTCATCTTTTGTAATTTCTTTATTTGCAAGTGCACACAGGAGTTTCATGTGCATTGACTTTTACTAAGCGAACTCCTAAATACTTTTGCAACCCAACACATTTAATCGTATTGCTGGAAAGCATTACATTAAAACACATTATAATACCTTGATCAGTACGGTAGTGCATAGTATGGTATTTTTTTGACATGCATTAACCATACTATGCAAGGTATTGCTGTATAGTACTTCGTGTTGTACATTATGCACCCAATCAAATTATTTAGCAAACTAAATGCTTTATGACTAAATTAATATATTCTCTGGAAGGTCCTTGAAATTTCACTAGAAAAGGATAAACAGGCAGACAAATGAAAAATGGCCTCTGCTGTTATTTTAAAAAGGCAAATTCTGTCATAAAAGGCGAGTAAAAACAGATAAATGTATGCATAAAAGACTCAAAAGTGCTATATACCTTGTTAGGAAATACTGTTCATACTATATTTATTAAGATGTTTTGTCCACCAGGGACTTTTAGAATGAAAATCCCTGGCAGGCAAAATTTCAATTAATGAACTGCACCCTAATACCCATTTTAGGGAGAATTCCTTGTCAAGTTCACCATCTTGCTGCAAAGAACAGCATATTGAAATTACCAGAAAAAGCTGCTTCTGCATGAGCCTTGGTGGTGTGTGAACATCTTGGGTCTCGCTTGATCAGTGGTGACAAATTTTTTCCCCCATTGTCCCTGGGATGCTTGTCTGCCAAGCATTAATGGCTAGAGCATCAATCATTACCTCCATTTTTTCCTGTTCTGAGGACATTTCACAGTTATGGTAGGAAGTTGGTTACTGAACATTGGTAGGAGTGTAGGTGTCCTGCTTTGCTGGAGCATAGGCAAGGGGGGCCCACCAAACTTGATTGAGAACTTTTTGTTTCTTTTTCTATTTACAGAGAAGATCACTAGTTTTTCAGAGATTTATTCTTGGAACAAACCAGCAGGATCTCATAATCGGTAAACATACATGTCACCTATCCTGCTACTCCTATCTTGGCTCAGCAGGTGGTTTTGTTCCCTTTTCTTTTATCACACAGCTTTGGGCAATGCCTCTTTTCCAAACAGCAGAAAGAAGGCTCAATACCACAAAAGCTGTCAGTGGTTCTTAAAAACCTCAACAAGAAATACTGGAAAAAGCAATTGGAGTAAAGATGATAAACATTTGGTGAATAAAGAACTAACTTGATTAGCAAATTCCTGTATATCAAGCCTATGCTACATTAATACATTATTCAAGAATGAAATGGATGGGCAGATTCCTTTCATTTAGATTTCAAGAAAGGTTTTTGAAAGTTCCTCATGAAAGACTAACCTGGAAACTTGAAAACAATTAGATAAATGCTACATAATACAAAGGAGATAAAGTGAAAATAGGTTGCATAAACAATATATGACTTGCATACCAAGCTTTAGAAGACAGCAGAGGGGTCTAGGAGTTATTAAGACTCTCTTGAAGATCACAAATGAAATACAGCAGCAAGATACATGCAACACTAGTCAACTTCTAAAGCAGCACTTAGATATACAGAAAGAAAATACAGCCTCTCCTCACTTAATGATGGAGTTCCGTTCCTGAGACCACATCGTTAAATAAATTCATCGCTAAACGAGGAGCATACTATAATGGGCCCCCACAGGATGGGTATGGGGTGCATAATAAAGATATCAAACTAACAACTACTATAATGGTAGCAAGTTTGTGTCAACCATCTTTGATATTGTTTCAATGTCACCTTTGCACCATTTATAACATTTCTGGTATATTTTTAAATGTTTATACAGTAGTGTACTGTATATTGAAATAAATAGAATAGAGGAAATCAGTTCTAATATACATTATTTAGGTATGAATACTGGTCCTAAGTTCAAGGAGTCGGTAAACGAGTATGTCGCTGAGAGAGGAGAGGCTGTACTGAAGAAAAAAAAATTATTCACACGTTTTTTTTTTTTGTTTAATATCTTTATTATGCACCCCATACCCATCCTGTGGGTGGTAGTATAAAGATTACAGACACACATAATGGGTCCAGGGACTGGGCCACAAAGTTTTGATAACTAAACAAGTTACAGTGGTAATTAACTATTTACATCATAATGAGTTATTTATGTAGAAATAAATTAGGTCAGACATGTCAGACCACAATTTGAATATATTTAAAAAAAAATATGAAATGACACCCAGAGCTAAAAGCATCAGCACTTTCAGCTTGCTTTACTTATAATTTGATGGCATTTAACATGCCATCTTTGGCTGATAATAAAGAGGATAAAAGACAAGTGACCATGTATGATGTCTTAAATTCACATATCTAATGGTGAGTAATGGGCAGCAGATATCAGGACTCATTCTCACGTCCCGCCTCATAGTTTTATCCGTAGTGAGCCGAGCACTGAAGGATAAATCTAATTCATTGTGACAATAACAAATCTGTAGATAACTGGTTCATAGAACTGACAGGTTAATGAATTAGGACACTTGTGTAACACTCGGGTATCTTTATTGTGGAAAAGTTTTGCCAACCAGTAACATCCTCAGTCCAATACAGAGTAGAAAGGTTGAAGATCAGAAGTAGTTTGAGGTAATCAGTCCTTCAGCCTGGAAAAAAGTGCAGCATACGCTGCAATTTTTTTAAGATTGATGGACTGATCAAATCAACTACAATTTGAGGGATTACCTAAACTCCTTCTGATCTTCAACCTTTCTTCTCTGTATTGGACTGAAGAAATCACTAGTTGGCGAAATGTTTCCACAATAAAGATACCTAAGTGCTACACAAGTGTCATAATTCACCAATAACAAACCTCCTCAAGCGAGGGGCTCTTGATCCAAGAAATATACCTGCCTCCCTCCCCCTTTTTCCTTGCGTCCAACCTGATTGCCTCCCTTACCCCCCTCAGGCTTTGTATAACCACTACGGGTTTACCGCTCCCCATGACTATTATAATCAATTAATAATAATAATGACGGCTGAAAGAAAGGCGTGAGAGTGAGGTACACACCTGAGGTTGAGAGTAGGATAGAGTGCGTTACAACCTTGTAGAGAGGTAACACCTGCTGCAACAACAACACACTCACTGACACGTCTCACCATAACAATAGTAATGCTGTTAATACATCTATATTTATTGATGTAAATAGGCTTTATTCAAGTTAAATTGTATAATTGATTTTACAATTGATTGTCTCAAATTTATGCAATTGGTGCATTAAGTATTATACTGGTTTTAGCTATAATAGTGCTTTCCAGAGGAATAGTAATGTCGCTAGTGTATAAGGACAATTCACTTACAAAGCCTCCCTAGGCGCTGTATGACCCCTGTAAATTTAGCACTTCCTCGAATATAACTCACTTTGGGTTATCCTAGGTAATCTACACTAAATGATAATTGTACTTTTATGTACATATTTGTACCTAAATAAACTTGTTGGACCAGTGACTGCCTATCAGTAGGCCTACAATTTTCATTGATTTAATTACTGCTCCGAGTTATTCCTTAGTTTGACATTTTTATAAAATCTATTTGCCTAAAAAAAAAAAAAAAAAAATCACTTACAACTCTTAAAAATAAGGATCTCAATGGAAACAAGTTACTTTTAGTAACTTTTTTTGGGGTTATCCTGGGTAACCTACATATATGCTGTTATGTATGACAATTTATGTAACTGTATTTATGTGTACTTGTACCTGAATAAACTTACTAATGTTCCCAGAGCAATAGGGTTGCTAGTCAGTGTTTAAGACACTATACAACAGCAACTTCACAAGGTCTAGTCTGAGTTTATTGATGTTTATACTCATTATAGCTTTCTACTATGGTTACTGCAAACACAAGATTATTGTAGGCTTATAAAATAATTTATTCCCGTTCTCAAATACACCCGTGTATCCATATAAACGCGTTGAATATATGTTTTGTGCTGTGTGCTATCTGTGCTCATGATAATGCGAGCACAGATGGACATGTTTGTGGAGCAACTTGCAATGTGAGCAGACTGACTGATGTTGTAGTGGCCAGGCTTAGGCTTGGCTACAGGTACTTCTGACAGTTTGGGAGACAGATGATGATCAAACTAAATGCAAATTATGTGATCAGGCATATGGTCACTGTCGTGAACACTATGTGCTTAATTGTGCACTTATTGAGGAATATAGAGATAGACAATATAATAACCTATGTGACATGTCAAGATATCTTATTCATGAAATAAGATACCTGCTTGTAACAGATAATTGAAATGTAGATATGAACCCAAATGTACAATTGTTAACCCCTTTGGGGCCTAGTGCCTAGGCCTTTTGTGTATCCATATGCTCTTGCGCTACCGTCCACAGGATGGATATGGGGTGCACAATAAACTAGCCACTTCGGTGGCAAAATCTAAAAAAAAAATCTAATCATCATGTATTGTATAATGCTGAATTCATATATCTTTTTCTGAAAAGCCTACCCATCTCTAGAGATATGTATACACTGCTGTTATCATTAAAGATGTTGGTGGCCTGGTGGCTAGAGCTCTCGCTTCACACACAGAGTGTGGAAAATATTGGGTATTTTCCCGAAAGGTTATACTCGATAGCCTTTCTAATGTGAATATTCTTAATGTGTGGCTGTTGGTTCGTATTTTTCTTGAGATGAGGAGAGAACCATCGCTACGGTGGCGTGGGTACGCCGTGCTGGGTCAAGTGAAGTCGCCCGGGCAGTCTGTCTCGTGGGATAAGCGAATGGAGGTGAACGATGGGAGAGCTCTGGATATAAAGGAGATGGAAATCGGCGTTTACAACGACCAAATCGCGGTTAATGGTCTCTCTTCACAATAGTGAATATTGTGAATATTCGCCGGGCATAATGTGGGACATTAAGTCCAAGAAACTATAATAATAGAGTGATAATGTGTTAAACAGTGAGCGACGCCGCCATGGCGGTGTTGAAGGCGGAAATGTGCGTCGGTTCGATCAGTGTTCATCGTACACAATTATTAATGGATTAACTTCTAACGAGAGTAAATTAATGGGACATTAAACCGACGTGTGAATAGTGTGTAAAGTGTTGCGTATAAACTCTAATAAAGGGGTATAGTGAGAGGATATGAATCATTACCCCGACCAACCACGTTAAATAACGCCCGGTCTCGTGGGCGTATAAGAGTTCAAGGAATCAATCTTTTCTTGACTCATCGGGACAACCACAAACATCATCGTCTTGCCGGAAGAATAATCTACCGAGCAGGACCACGAGATCCGTCGAAGAATAGCGACAAGAATGCTGTTTCTTCCCCACTGTAAGTACTCTTATTGTCTTAGCAACCGTCTGGCCAGTAGGTATGTTGGGATAATGTGGGTTTACGGTGGGAATGATAATGACGGGATCTTCAAGTGAACAGCAATGGCACGGATAAAGGGTGAGTGATATTAAGTTGTACTCTTTCCTCCTTCTCCCCAATCAGTCAGACATTAACCCATACAGTCCACAAAATTTAACAATACCGTAACCATTGGTGTTACTCATTCTTAATAAACTGGTCAAGGATAGATGTGGATTTAGAGTGAGAATATCGCAGGGTCCCCTTAAATGTGACCAGGAGTGGGGCAAGTTTTCTCACACGCCTCAACGGGGGTAACCGCGGTAAAATTATACTAGTCGGTCCACTCCCCGGGAGATTATTTTGTTGTAAGTGGCGGTGAAGCCCAGACAGGTAATCTCTTAATTCCCCACACAGAGGGCCCGGGTTCGATTCCCGGCGGGTGGAAACATTTCGACGTGTTTCCTTACACCTGTTGTCATGTTCACCTAGCAGCAAATAGGTACCTGGGTGTTAGTCGACTGGTGTGGAAAATATTGGGTATTTTTCAAAAGTTATATTCGATGAACTTTCCAATATGAATATATATCATTTATGTGCTGCTGCTGGCTTAACATTAACTGAAAAGAACCAACGAATTAACACGCATGCGCCAGATGCCTCGTCAAGTGGGCATAGGCCGAGGTGGAGGCTGGGCAGAGAGGCAGTTGTCTCATGGGCATAGCCCTAAAGGTTGTAATTCTGGCTGAGTATGGAGTCAGTTATTTGGCGAAATCGCTGGCCAAATTTGGTTGTTGACTTCCCTTCGCAATAGGAAGTGTCGTAATCGTCTTCAAGTGTATACTGAGGGACATTAAGTCCAGGAACTACTGTAATCGGGTGATAAATTGAGAAATAGACAGTCACGGGTGGAGAAGCCTGCATGCCAGATATCAGGCGATGGCTTCGGGAATTTGGCGATTGCGACAGCCAGACCGGACTTAATTACTTCACTTCGTAATATGGAGTGATATCAAAGTGTGCGACGCGAAATTCGTGGACATTCGTTCCGGAAATTCCGATATTCGGGCTACAATTTGGTGAAATAACGTGTGATCCCCGTCTAATGGGGTATCAAGAGTTAGGCCTAATTCGGGTTATAGTAATACAACGACACGACAAGATACGGTCGTAAACCCTGATTCTGGGTGGTTTTCGTAATAGAAGAGACTGAAATATACTCAATGAATACTGTGAGACGTTGAATCTAGTGAAACAGATTTGTAAATAATTGGAAGTGAATGTACTGGGTGCCGACGGAGAGAGACACCATCCCAGACCGCCATGATGGATATGGAGGGGATGATTAACTTTATCTTCGCTCATCGACTCGGAATACCAGTATCGAGACGTTGAATGTGTATATACTAGTGGGGCATTAAGCCATGATATACATAGTGTGTAAAGTTATATATATAAACTGCAATAAAGGGAAATAGTGAGAGGATATGAATCTCTATCCCGATCAACCACATGTTAAGTAACGCCCGGTCCCATGGGCGTAAAAGAGTTCAAGGAAAGTAATCTTCATTGACTCAGCGGGACAACCCATACCAGCATCTTGACGGATGAACTATATCGACGGAGCAAGATTACAAGATCTATCGAAGCACATCAACAAGAATGCCCGTCCCCACCGTAAGTATGTACCTTATCCTCGTTCATCTTTGCAAATATACAGGGTCTAAAGCCAGCAACAAACAACAAGATACCTTACATTCGTGGACTGCTTACAGAGTCAAATGCTATGTTTGCGGCTTTCACAGAGACCCACATAAGAGATCACTTGGACAATGAAATATGGACCCCGGGCTACAACCTATACAGGTGTGACAGAGTGAACAGGCAAAAAGGGGTGGTTGGCCTGTATATCACAGAGTCACTTATATGTTCAGAACTACTAAATGCCTCAAATGATGTAGTTGAAGTATTAGCAATAAAGATCGAGAATCAAAACCTGGTCATCTTGGTTGTATACAAGCCCCGGATGCAACGTCCCAACAATTCCAGGAACAGCTTCTGAAAATTGACCACTGTCTGGAAAATCTTCCAGCTCCTGCCCCCAACATCTTGCTCCTGGGGGATTTCAACCTAAGGCACATAAAATCAAGGAACATTGCAAACAATGTGGTAGCAGAGATAACACCAGGAGGCAGCTCAGCTGAAAACTCGCACACACATGAATTTTTAAATCTCTGCACCAAATTCACCTTAAACCAGCAAATAGTAGAGCCCACAAGATTAGAGAATACACTGGACCTCATCTTCACCAACAATGATGATCTGATACGAAATGTCCTCATATCAAAAACAATATACTCAGATCACAACATAATAGAGGTCCAGACATGCATGCGGGGAGCCTCAGTTAGTTTGATATCTTTATTATGCACCCCATACCCATCCTGTGGGCGGTAGTCAAAAATTACAGAGGTAATAATGGGTCCAGGGACTGGACCTCAAAGTTTGATAGCTGAGCAAGTTACAAAGGTAATGAACTCAGATGGTCACAATCATGACAAGTTACAAAGGTATTTGCAGATTACAGAGGTATATATAGGGTCCAGAGACTGGGCCCCAAAGTTTTGATAGCTGAACAAGGTACAATGGTAAACCTCAGATCAACAAAATGTGATCAGCCGCGAGGGAGCCTTCTCCAAATTCAAATTCAATAACAAAAAAATAAGGTGGGACCAAGTAAACTAAGTCCTAAATGATATAAACTGGGAAGATAGCCTAAGCATCACGGATCCTAACCTATGTCTAGAACAAATTAACTCTGTGGCACTTGAGGTTTGCTCAAGGCAAATTCCCTTAAGGAAAGGGAGGAGAAGATGCAAACTAGAAAGAGAGAGGCGCTCCCTATACAGGCGAAGGCAAAGAATAACGGAGCGGCTACAAGAGGCCAATATATCGGAAATACGTAGGGAGACACTAGTCAGAGAAATAGCAAACATCGAATTAAAACTAAAGGAATCTTACAGGAATCAAGAAACGCGGGAAGAACTAAAAGCCATAAATGAAATTGAAAGAAACCCAAAGTATTTCTTTTCTTATGCAAAATCAAAGTCGAGAACAAAACCAATATTGGGCCCCTACTTAAACGGGATGGGTCCTACACAGATGACAGCAAGGAAATGAGTGAGTTACTTAAGTCCCAGTAAGTAAGTAAATAAGTATGTTTATTCAGGTATACACAAATACATTTACATACATTATCATACATAGCAGCATATGTGTAGAAAACCTAGGATAACCCAAAAAGTCAGACAGAGTGACTTATTTCCATTGGGGTCCTTTTATACTTAATTTTTACATTGTAGGATATATATGTCATTATATTATAAAGGATATATGTATACTAGGAATAAGGTAAATAGAGTTATTTACATATACATGTGTGTTAACTAAAAAAAAAAAATCATTCTCCTCCTTTCTGTCGCTACATTCATTAGGTACTTTTTGGTTCTCTTCTTGAACTGGCTCATGCTGTGACTGGCTTTGACATGTGCAGGCAGTCTGTTCCATTCCTTTATTGCTGTACAATAAAAGGTGTTTGAAGCCTGGCCACTGACTGTGGGAATTACAAAGTTGTGCTCTCTTCCCCTAGTACTATGTCTGCTTTGGTTCCCAGCCTTGACAAAATTGGCAGCAAGATATTCTGGACACTGTTTGTGAGCAATTTTATAAACTTGATTTAATTTAAGTTGTTTTACTCTGTCTTCAATATTCAGCATATCCAATTGTTGTAATTCATCCTGGCCTACATGCTCTCTTGGACCCAGTTCCAGGATGAATCTTACCATTTTGTTCTGGGTGATTTGCAGCTTATCTTTCAGTTTTTTTGCCAAGGCAGAGTACCATGAAGAGCAAGCGTAGTCCATATGGCATTGTATAGGGCTGACATAGGTCCTGCGAGCCTCAGTAGGTAGACACTGTGCTTGTCTGTAGAGGAACTTCAGTCTGGCATTCGCTTTCTTTACTACACTGTTCCCTATCAATTCTCCTGACATGCATGGGTCAAAGGGATTCCCAGATATTTTACTGAGGAAACTGAAGTGATGGATTCCCATTACACCGGATATTAAAATTATTTACCCTGCTCAGTTTATATTTCGTGCCAAAGAGTATGGCTTCTGTTTTCCGAGATGTAACGATAGTTTGTTGTCTACTAACCATTTGCTGCAGGACTCCAGTTCCAGTGTTAATACATTAGATATATCTTGTGGGTCTTTACCTGACACTAACAGAGCACTGTCATCGCATAATCAGTCAACAGTGAACTCCTACTGTACTCACCAATTAGGTGAGTACAGTAGGAGTTTGCACTTGACACTGATGGGCATATCATTTACATAACACAGGAATAATAAAGGACCCAGAATACTACCTTGGGGAACTCCACATGCTATCGGCAGTGGTTCTGATTCCGTTTTGTTGATTTTGACAATTTGTTTCCTGTTGCTAAGATAGGACTTAAAGCAGTCTGTGGAACCTATGCCGATAGCTTGAAGTTTCTTACATAATATATTGTGGTTGACAGTATCAAATGCCTTTGCAAGTCTAAAGTTACCATTCCTATGAGGTTCCCTATAGACATTTCAGTTCTCATGTAATCCATCAGATTAATTAGGGAGGTGTCGGTTGAGTAAGATCTCCTAAAGCCTGATTGGTAACTATGAAGAATGTTGTTGTCACTAAGATATTTAACTACCTGACAGTACACCGCCCTCTCTAGAATTTTGGATATTACACTGAGTATACTAACAGGCCTATAGTTGCTGACATCAGACCTACTATTTTTCTTGAAGATAGGAGTAACTCTGGCCTCCCGCCTCCGGCTGGGTTACAAGTATCTTTGGCAGGTTAAATCACCACCACCAGATGTAGACCAAACAAGATGTAAACTTTGCCAGTTGGATTATTGTCACACCCTGCGTCATTATGTACTGGAGTGCGATAAAATTAATGAATTCAGAGACTACTCATTCAGAAATGTTCAAGATATGTCAAAGTATTTTATCCACAGTGGTATATTACAGACCATTCTGGAAAAATACCCTGACTTTGCTCCCTGTAAATAAAGCATTGACACGTGTGTGTGTGTGTGTGTGTGTATGTACATGTGTGTATGTGTATGTGTGTATGTATATACATGTATGCGTGTGTATGTGTATATGTATATGTGTGTGTGTGACCCAACAATTAAAATTTGCACCAATAACTCATTACAGTTGTGGCTGGGTGTAGACTAATAGATTGCTCATTGCTTTATAATTTGTTCAGGAGTGCAACCATGTACAGACGTAAGTAAATTTACTTACATGATTCATTACCTTGTAACTAGTGAATTAATTACCATTGTACCTTGTTCAGCTATCAAAACTTTGGGGCCCAGTCTCTGGACCCTATATATACCTCTGTAATCTGCAAATACCTTTGTAACTTGTCATGATTGTGACCATCTGAGTTCATTACCTTTGTAACTTGCTCAGCTATCAAACTTTGAGGTCCAGTCCCTGGACCCATTATGTACCTCTGTAATCTTTTGACTACCGCCCACAGGATGGGTATGGGGTGCATAATATAGATATCAAACTAACTAACTAACTCCTTGAACCCATCTGGCACTGTATTAATGGTGATGGACAAACTTATTATGTGAGCAAAGGGGATTGCCAGTTCAGAGGCAGTATCTTTTAGGAACTTAGACGGGATGTTATCTGGGCCGGTGCTCTTAATTGGGTTTAACCTGCTTAGTTCTTTTTGCACGAAGTCATGAGATAAACTTACTAGTTGACAACTGTTTGGAGTTACTCCTTTATTGGTATAGTATGTTTTAAATTTATCAGAGTCTGTGTTAAAGGTATTTGATGCAGCTGGTAGCTTACTTACTAGTGTTGATGCGACAGTTGTGTAGTATGAATTAAAACAATTTGCCACTTTAGTTGTTTCGTGGCATACCTCGTTATCGACATTTAGAACTATGTTAGATCTATCTACGGGTTTATGGCTATACCCCAACTGTTTGAGTTGTTGCCAGAGCTTTCTAGGGTTATTCTTGTACTCCCAGTATGACTCAGTTTTTAGCGAGCCGCTAACCAGACTGAAAATTGAAGACCTAAAGGAATTTTTTATGAGAGTGCCACAGAACTTGACAGACGCATGCCTATCTGACATCACCCTGACGCCAAATGACTTCGAAAAGGCAATAAATGACATGCCCATGCACTCCGCTCCAGGCCCAGACTCATGGAACTCCGTGTTCATCAAGAACTGCAAGAAGCCCCTATCACGTGCTTTTAACATCCTATGGAGAGGGAGCATGGACACTGGGGTCGTCCCGCAGTTACTAAAAACAACAGACATAACCCCACTCCACAAAGGGGGCAGTAAAGCAATAGCAAAGAACTACAGACCAATAGCGCTAACGTCCCATATAAAATTTTTTGAAAGGGTTCTAAGAAGCAAGATCGCCACTCATCTTGATACCCATCAATTGCACAACCTAGGGCAGCATGGGTTCAGAGCAGGTCGCTCCTGTCTGTCCCAACTACTGGACCACTACGACAAGGTCAAGCTGATGCTCTAGTAGACAAACAGAATGCAGATGTTATATACACAGACTTTGCAAAAGCCTTTGACAAGTGTGACCATGGTGTAATAGCACACAAAATGCGTGATAAAGGAATAACAGGAAAAGTTGGTAGATGGATCTATAATTTCCTAACAAGTAGAACACAAAGAGTAGTAGTCAACAGAGTAAAGTCTGAGGCAGCTACTGTGAAAAGCTCTGTTCCACAAGACACAGTACTCCTCCCATCCTGTTCCTCATCCTCATATCGGACATAGACAGGGATATAAGCCACAGTGCAGTGTCTTCCTTTGCAGATGACACCCGAATCTGTATGACAGTGTCCACCGTTGAAGACACTGCAAGACTCCAAGCAGACATAAACCAAATCTTTAAATGGGCTGCAGAAAACAATATGAAGTTCAATGATGAGAAATTTCAATTACTCAGATACGGAAAACGTGAGGAAATTAAAATCTCATCAGAGTACAAAACTAATTCCAACCACACAATAGAGCGAAAACTAATGTCAAAGACCTGGGAGTGATCATGTCAGAGGATCTCACCTTCAAGGACCATAACACCATAGCAATCACATCTGCTAGAAAAATGACAGGATGGATAATGAGAACCTTCAAAACCAGGGATGCCAAGCCCATGTTGACACTTTACAGATCGCTTGTTCTATCTAGACTGGAATATTGCTGCACACTAACTGCACCTTTCAGGGAGGGTGAAATTGCTGACCTTGAAAATGTGCAGAAACCTTCACGGCACGCATAACTGCGATAAACCACCTTAATTACTGGGAATGCTTGAAGTTCCTAAACCTGTACTCTCTAGAACACAGGCAGGAGAGATACATTATTATATACATGTGGAAAATTCTCGAGGGATTAGTACCAAACTTGCACACGAGAATCACTCCCTACGAAAGCAAAAGACTCGGCAGGCGATATAACATCCCCCCAATGAAAAGCAGGGGTGCCACTAGCATGTTGAGGGACAACACAATAAGTGTCAGGGGCCCAAGATTGTTCAACTGCCTCCCAGCATACATCAGGGGATTACCAACAAACCCTGGCTGTCTTTAAGCAGGCACTGGACAGGCACCTAAAGTCGGTACCTGACCAGCCAGGCTGTGGTTCGTACGTTGTACTGCATGTGGCCAGCAGTAACAGCCTGGTTGATCAGGCTCTGATCCAACATTAGGCCTGGTCACAGACCAGGCCGCAGGGTAAACTCCAGGTACTAGCTGGCCAGTAGGTATGTTGAAGATCTCCAGTGAACATGTGGAAAATATTGGTATTTTCCGAAAGTTGTAATTGATAAACTTTCCAATATGAACAGATATCCTTAATGTACCGCTGGTACATGGGGGTATTAATAGGGAACCATCGTACCAGCGGGAAGAGGCTGGGACAGGGAGGCGGCAGAGAGGGGAGTGGGCAGTGGAAACAGAGCCTACACCTGGGATTTGAGGTGATGGGATGGCCTGCCAAATTTGAGATTCCGGCCGCCAAACCGGATATAATTACCTCCTTTCGTAATGTGGAGGAGTATCCAGTGACGCGGTGAATATAAAGTGGGATAATCGGTCCAGGAGGTCCAGTAATAGGACAGTAATTGTGAAATAACGAATGGCGCCGGCATGGTATGCTGTCATAGGCCTATTTGAACTCAGTGAAGCGACCATACGGCAGAATAAAGTCGTAACCCCTGATGCTGGGGGGCTTTCGTCTTAGAAGAGACTGAAATATATTCGATGAATATGGTGAAATGGTGAATATAGTGAAACCGAGTTGTAAATAATCAGGGGTGATTGTACCGAGCGAGGCTAGCGTGGGTACGCCATACCCGACCGCCATGTTGGATGCGGAGGAGATGAACTAACATATTGCAAGTTATCTACTCGAAATCCAAGTATCGAGACGGTGAATGTGTATAAACTAGTGGGGCATTAAGCCAGGATATACGTAGTATGTAAAGTTATACGTATAAACAATATAAGGTCGGAATAGTGAGAGGATCTGAATCGCTACCCGACCAACCACATGTTAACTAACGCCCGGTCTCGTGGGCGTATAAGAGTTCACGGAAATTAACCTTCCTTGACTCGACGGGACAACTCTTACCATCGCGATCGAATCAGATCGCAGGAGGACGTCATCAATGAAACGACTCCCTCATCTAAAGCTAAGTAATCTTCTGTCGTCTTTGTTATTGGCCAATGATATTGTTACGCACAGTAGATGTACTTTAGCTAGGTCAACGATCTACAATGCACCGCTATGATGCTGTTAATTAGGTGAGTGATGGTCATGTTAACTTAATTGTGTGTTCTCTACCTAGTGAGTATAGATACACAGATTAATTAATTGTGTGGTGGACGGTAATTAGTCCAATTAATTGCTAGCACAGGCGTGGCTATGAGTTGTGCAAGTGTAAGGTGTGAGAATCACCTTTATTAAGGATTTATTTAATTTGTACCCTCAGCAGTTATTGATCCTATAACCATTGCTGAATCTGATGGAGTTGATGCGGCTGGCAAGCCCAGGGATAATAAAGGGTCTATTTAATTTGTACACTCAGCAGTTATTGATCCTATAACCATGGCTGAACTTAATGGAGTTAGTGTGGCTGGCAAGCCCATGAATAATAAGGGCTTTATTAAAGTTGTACCCTCAGTGGTTATTGATTCTATAACCATGGCTGAACTTAATGGAGTTAGTGTGTAAGGGGTTGGGAGCAGTAGGAGGATTGAATACTATGTTTGTTTGGTTCAGTCATTTATAATTGTTTTGTTATTGTTGTTGTTGTTATGGAGCGGCCTTGGAGAGTACATTGTTATTGTTACTCAGTCTTTCTATAACCTACAACCACTACAGTGGCGACAGGATGGGATCATCAGAGCCAAGGATAGTGGGCCAATGTGGCCTGAAGTAGTAGGGATATTGCCAGCCGAGGACATTGCAGCAGAACGGTGA
>WNWK01020348.1:0-36026 GCA_009830355.1 Cherax destructor | reverse complement strand
TACATACGTCTTTTCTCATCCAAACCCAGTCATACTGGCCAACACTGTTAATACTGAATTGCAGAAAATATCTATCTGAATGATGACTTATAAGCTAACTCTCAATACTGACAAAACCTATTTCATTCAGTTTGGAAAAAGAGCTACAAATGTTCCACTTAACATAACGCTAAATGGTTCACCCATCACAAGACTCAGAGGGAAAATTCCTAGGGATCCACCTTGACAGTAGCCTCAAATTCCAGACACATATACGACAAATTTCCAAGAAAATCTCCAAAACAGTAGGCATACTATCAAAGATACGGTACTATGTTCCATAATCAGCTCTCCTTGCAATGTATCATTCACTCATCTACCCTTATCTCACCTATGGAATTTGTGCATGGGGATCAACAACATTCAATCACCTAAGACTACTAATAACCCAACAAAAGGCTGCAGTCAGAATAACAAATTCCCACTCCAGACAACATACTCCACCAATATTCAAAAGTCTAAAACTACTCACCGTCAAGAACATCCATACTTATTATTGTGCTTACTACATTTATAGAACACTTCACTCAAACATAAACCCTCCACTCAAACTTCTCCTCACCAACCTTAACAGGACGCACGACCATAACACTAGACACAGATCACTTTTTGATGCACCTCGTGTCCATATCACACACTGCAAAAACTTTATGCACATAAAGGGCCCCAAAATTTGGAATTCATTACCAGTAAATACTAAAGTAACCCAGTCTGAACATCAATTTAAGACTCTTCTCAAAAACCACATACATACTCACCCTAAACTTAACTTTACCAAATAATATAATTTAATTATTTACTATTGATATAAACAACCTGCAAAATACTTTCAACTTGTCCCAATGTTATATCCCCAGATTGTTAATTTGAGTAAACTTGCTGTCCGCTGTAAATAAAAATAGATGTACAACTTATACAAACTATGATCAATTTCTAGTAGTATTAAGTAATCTGTAAGCCATTAAATTTAGTCTGCACATAATGCCATGACATGATAGTGGCTCTCTTTGCACTGCAACTCATTATTGTAATTATATAATATCAATGTAAACTTGCAAGGCAATCAAATTTGAATTTGAATTTATGAAGCTTTCGAAATGGGTTGGACAAATATCTGAAGCTTGCCAAACATGGCCCAGTAGGTAGATAAAGACTTATATCTGTACACATGTCTATCTACGTTCTGTTGGGATCACCACACCTCTCCAGTCATAGTCCAATAGACCTGCTAAAGTGTCCCTCCATTCTTATGTTATGGTCATGTTATAAAACTTACCGTCAAATGCAAACCATTCTAAATCATATACGTATAAGTAACCTTATCATCATTTGGAAAAACTAAAGCTCTTAACAGACACATTAGTAACTGTACAATACAATTTTTTTTATTTCTTATGCCGTTAACTATAATCATAAATACGATAAGAAAGGTAGCTAATGACAAATGGTCAATTATAAAAGAATTACATATTATTTCAAACGGATTCAATGATCTTGTTTGGTGGAGTGATTGAACAGAGATGGTAAAGATAAAGCAAGTCACTTAGTTACAATAAAAATACAATGGGACAAGATGTGTTACCAATTATGTGGCCTGGTGGCAAAAGTTCTAGCTTCACACGGTGAGGGTCCGGGTTCGATTCCCGGCGAAGAGGTGGAAACATAGGATGTGTTTCCTTACACCGGTTGTCTATGTTCACCCATCAGTAAAATAGGTACCTGGGTGTTAGTAAACTGGTGTGGGTCGCATCCTGGGACAAAACTGAATTTGCGGGAAATGCTCAGCATAACAAGCGGCTTTCTATATAGTAGTATGTCATTGACGTCAGCTAGGACTGTATACCTTGTACATGTACTTGTAGTAAATAAAGATATTATATTATTATTATAGAGTTGAAGGAAGGCTGGAAGAACAGGGACATAACTGGATGAAAGCTGGTTTTATTTTACACTATTGCTATCACAATTACGTTAATTAGACGAGGCACTTTTTAACAAAAGCGTTTAATCGATTATTAGATAAGAGGCCTTTCAAGGCTTCAGGCAGGGAGTTCCAAATCTTTGAGCTTTTAATGCGCATCGAGTTTTGACACAGATTGAGTGGGACATGGGGGATGTCAGAGAGGTTTTTGTGTCTTGTGTTATGCGAGTGTTCAGGTGCAGCTATCATGGAAAAGTTTTAAAGAAGGGTTTTTGTGGCCCCGTAGCCTGGCTGGCAAAGCTCTCGCTTCACACACGGAGGGCCCGGGTTCGATTCAGGGTGAGGTAGAAACATTTCGACGTGTTTCCTTACACCTATTGTCCTGTTCACCTAGCAGCAAATAGGTACCTGGGTTAAACGACTGGTGTGGATCGCATCCTGGGGGACAAGATTGAGGACCCCAAAGGAAATAAGACAGACAGTCCTCGATGACGCACTGACTTTCTTGGGTTATCCTGGGTGGCTAACCCTCCAGGGTTGAAAATCCGAACAAAATCTTATCTCTTATAGTGTGTGTGTGTCCTCACCTATTTACTCACCTATTTGTGGTTGCAGGGGTTGAGACTCAGCTCCTGGCCCCGCCTCTTCACTGATCGCTACTAGGTCCTCTCTCTCCCTGCTCCCTGAGCTTTACCATACATCGTCTTAAAAGCTATGTATGGTTCCTGCCTCCACTACATCACTTGCCAGACTATTCCACTTCCTTACAACTCTATGACTGAAGAAATACATCCTAACATCCCTTTGACTCGTCTGAGTCTTCAACTTCCAATTGTGACCCCTTGTTTCTGTGTCCCATCTCTGGAACATCCTGTCTCTGTCCACCTTATCTAACCCTCCTGTCCTCCATTGTCGTCAGGCCGGTTTCCCTTAACCTTTCTAGCTCTGGAACTAGCCTTGTTTCAAACCTTTGCACTTTCTCTAATTTCTTGACGTGCTTGACCATGTGTAGGTTCCAAACTGGTGCTGCATACTTCAGTATGGGCCTGACGTGTGTGTGTCTACCTACCTGGAGTCTACCTGGAGAGAATTCCAGGGGTCAACGCCCCCGCGGCCCGGTCTGTGACCAGGCCTCCTGTTGGACCAGAGCCTGATCAACCAGGCTGTTACTGCTGGCCGCACGCAGTCCAACGTACGAACCACAGCCCGGCTGATCCGGTACCGACTTGAGGTGCCTGTCCAGTGCCTGCTTGAAGACAGCCATGGGCTTGTTGGTAATCCCCCTGATGTATGCTGGGAGACAGTTGAACAATCTCGGGCCCCTCACACTTATTGTGTTGTCCCTCAACGTGCTAGTGGCACCCCTGCTCTTCATTGGGGGGATGTTACATCGCCTGCCGAGTCTTTTGCTTTCGTACGGAGTGATTTTTGTGTGCAAGTTTGGTACTAAGCCCTCGAGAATTTTCCATGTGTATATAATAATGTATCTCTCCCGCCTGCGTTCTAGAGAGTACAGGTTTAGGAACTTCAAGCGTTCCCAGTAGTTGAGGTGGTTTATGGCACTTATGCGTGCGATGAAGGTTCTCTGCACATTTTCAAGGTCAGCAATTTCACCCGCCTTGAAAGGTGCAGTTAGTGTGCAGCAATATTCCAGCCTAGATAGAACAAGCGATCTGTAAAGTGTCAACATGGGCTTGGCATCCCTGGTTTTGAAGGTTCTCATTATCCATCCTGTCATTTTTCGAGCAGATGCAATTGCTACATTGTTATGGTCCTTGAGTGTGGGGAAAGTGTGGGGTGTGTGGGGGAGGGGTGTGGGGTGTGTGGGGGAGGGGTGTGGGGGGTGTGTGTGGGGGGAGGGGTGGGGTGTGTGGGGGGAGGGGTGTGGGGTGTGTGTGGGGGAGGGGGGGTGTGAGGGTGTGTGTGGGGGAGGGGTGTGGGGTGTGTGTGGGGGAGGGGTGTGGGGTGTGTGTGGGGGAGGGATGTGGGGTGTGTGAGGGGGAGGGATGTGGGGTGTTTGTGGGGGAGGGGTGTGGTGTGTGTGTCTGTTCACCTATTTGTATTCACCTATTTGTATTCACCTATTTGTGGTTGCAGGGGTAGAGTCATAGCTCCTGGCCCCGCCTCTTCATTGTTTGCTACTGGGTCCTCTCTCTCCCTGCTCCATGAACTTCATCAAACCTCGTCTTAAAACTATGTATGGTTCCTGCCTCCACTACGTCGCTTTCTAGTCTATTCCACTTCCTGACAACTCTATGACTGAAGAAATACTTCCTAACATCCCTTTGACTCATAGGAGTCTTCAACTTCCAATTGTGACCCCTTGTTTCTGTGTCCCCTCTCTGGAACATCTTGTCTCTGTCCACCTTATTTATTCCTCGCAGTATTTTATATGTCGTTAACATGTCTCCCCTAACCCTCCTGTCCTCTAGTGTCGTCAGGCCGATTTCCCTTAACCTTTCTTCGTAGGACAATCTCCTTAGCTCTGGGACTAGTCTTGTTGCAAACCTTTGCACTTTCTCTAATTTCTTGACGTGCTTGACTCGGCAGGCGATGTAACATCCCCCCAATGAAGAGCAGGGGTGCCACTAGCACGTTGAGGGACAACACAATAAGTGTCAGGGGCCCAAGATTGTTCAACTGCCTCCCAGCATACATCAGAGGGATTACCAACAAACCCCTGGCTGTCTTCAAGCAGGCACTGGACAGGCACCTAAAGTCGGTACCTGACCAGCCAGGCTGTGGTTCGTACGTTGGACTGCGTGCAGCCAGCAGTAACAGCCTGGGTGATCAGGCTCTGGTCCAACAGGAGGCCTGGTCACAGACCGGGCCGGGGGGGCGTTGACCCCTGGAATTCTCTCCAGGTAGACTCCAGCTGTGGGTTCCAAACTGGTGCTGCATACTCCAGTATGGGCCTGACGTATATGGTGTACAGAGTCTTGAATGATTCCTTAGTGAGGTATTGGAACACTATTCTTAGGTTTGCCAGCCGCCCGTATGCTGCAGCAGTTATCTGATTGATGTGTGCCTCAGGAGATGTGCTCGGTATTATACTCACCCCAAGATCTTTTTCCTTGAGTGAGGTTTGCAGTCTTTGGCCACCTAGACTATACTCTGTCTGCGGTCTTCTTTGCCCTTCCCCGATATTCATGACTTTACATTTGGCAGGGTTAAATTCAAGGAGCCAGTTGCTGGACCAGGCTTGTAGCCTGTCCAGGTCTCTTTGTAGTCCTGCCTAATCCTCGACTGATTTAATTCTTCTCATTAACTTCACATCATCTGCAAACAGGGACACTTCTGAGTCTATCCCTTCCGTTATGTCATTCACATATACCAAAAACAATACAGGTCCTAGGACTGACCCTTGTAGAACCCCACTCGTCACAGGTGCCCACTCTGACACCTCGTCACGTACCATGACTCGTTGTTGCCTCCCTGTCAGATATTCTCTGATCCATTGCAGTGCCTTTCCTGTTCCGTGTGCCTGATCCTCTAGCTTTTGCATTAACCTCTTGTGAGGAACTGTATCGAACGCCTTCTTGCAGTCCAAGAAAATGCAGTCTATCCACCCCTCTCTCTCGTGTCTTACTTCTGTTACCTTGTCATAAAACTCCAGTAGGTTTGTGACACAGGATTTTCCTTCCCTGAAACCGTGCTGGTTGTCGTTTATAAGCTTGTGTCTTTCTAGGTGCTCCACCACTCTCCTCCTGATGATCTTCTCCATGACTTTGCATATTATACACGTCAGTGACACAGGTCTGTAGTTTAATGCCTCTTGTCTGTCTCCTTTCTTAAAAATTGGGACTACATTTGCCATCTTCTATGCCTCAGGTAGTTGCCCAGTTTCAATGGATGTGTTGAATATTTT
The DNA here is from genome assembly GCA_009830355.1 of Cherax destructor. Classification (NCBI taxonomy): domain Eukaryota; kingdom Metazoa; phylum Arthropoda; class Malacostraca; order Decapoda; family Parastacidae; genus Cherax; species Cherax destructor. The sequence continues at coordinate 30,198 of WNWK01020348.1, read as the reverse complement.
TGTTAGTGGCACACACAACATCTCTGCTCCCTCTCTAAGGACCCACGGAGAAATGTTGTCCGGTCCCACCGCTTTTGAGGTATCGAGTTCACATAGCAGCTTCTTCACCTCCTCCTCGGTTGTGTGTATTTCATCTAGCACTTGTTGGTATACCTCCCTACTCTGAATTCCTGGAGTCCTTCCTGTCTCCTCTGTAAATACTTATTTAAATCTCATGTTGAGCTCCTCACATACCTCTTGGTCGTTTCTTGTGAACTCCCCACCTTCCTTCCTCAGCCTGATTACCTGGTCCTTGACTGTTGTTTTCCTCCTGATGTGGCTATACAACAGCTTCAGGTCAGACTTGACTTTTGATGCTATATCATTTTCATATTGTCGCTGAGCCTCCCTTCTTACCTGTGCATATTCGTTTCTGGCTCTTTGGCTAATCTCTTTATTTTCCTGGGTCCTTTGTCTTCTGTGCTTTTTCCATTCTCTATTACACTTAGTTTTTGCCTCCCTACACCTCTGGGTGAACCAAGGACTCGTTCTGGTCTTCCCATTACTTCTGTTTCCCTTGGGGACAAACCTCTCCTCTGCCTCTTTGCATTTGGTTGTCACATATTCCATCATTTCTTTTACTGGTTTTCCTGCCAATTCTCTCTCCCACTGAACGTCTTGTAGGAAGTTCCTCATGCCTGTGTAGTCCCCCTTTGTAGTTTTCGTTTCTCCCTTCCTATTCCTGCTCCCTCTCCACTTGTAGCTCAACTATATAATCAAAACACAGAACCAAATGATCACTAGCTCCAAGGGGCCTTTCATACGTGATATCCTCGATGTCCGAGCTACTCAAGGTGAATACCAGGTCCAGTCTTGCTGGAACATCCCCACCTCTCTCTCTGGTAGTGTCTCTAACATGTTGATGCATTAGGTTTTCCAGTACCACATCCATCATCTTGGCTTTCCATGATTCAGGACCCTCGTGGGGCTCCAGGTTTTCCCAATCAATCTCCTTGTGATTAAAATCACCCATAACTAGTAACTTTGCTTTCCCCATGTGGGCTCTTCTGGCTACCTCGGCTAGTGTGTCTACCATTGCTCTGTTGCTCTCGTCGTATTCTTCTCTTGGCCTCCTGCAGTTCTGTGGCGGGTTGTACATTACAGCAATTACCACATTATGGCACTCAGACTGAATTGTTCCTACTATGTAGTCCCTTTCGCCCATTCCATCCATTCCTTCCACTTCCTCAAATCCCCACCTGTTCTTAATGAGCAGTGCAACTCCTCCTCCCCCTCTGCTCCCTCTATCTTTCCTGAGGATTTGATATCAGGGTGGAAAGATTGCATCTGTTATCATCCTGGTGAGTTTCGTTTCTGTGAGTGCTATTATGTCTGGGGATGTCTCCTTTATTCTTTCATGCCACTCCTCACATTTGTTATACCATCTGCATTTGTATACCAAACCTTCAACTTCTTTTCTAAAACTGTAGTCTGGGGGGTATGTTGGGGTTGGGAAAGTGGGAGATCTGATGGGGAACTATGGGTGGTTGGTGTGAAGGTGGAGTTTGTAATGAGATGGGTGGAATCATTGGGTATGGCATGTGTGTTTTGGGTTAGATTGTTTGGTTGCATTGGGGTTGTCCAAATTGGGGGACATCTGAAGGTGTGTATGTGTATGTATGTGTGTGCGTGGTTAGGGAACCAGTGGATCCCCTCACTAGGTGTCTGTTGACACTGCCTCACCTACACCTCAGTAAATGCTATTAACTGTTAGTAAATGCTGTTTACTCTATTTCTGATAGCTCCAGGAGTGAGTGACCCTTAGCCTCCAGCCTCAGAGACTGGTGTATACTGCAACTCCCATGCAACAACAACTAGATGAATATCACATGCGTCTGGCAGAAGTGTGCTTCCTCATGGAGCCTGCCTCATGGTGCCTTGCTGCCGCTCCCTGCTGAGAGTGTGTCATACTCTCCGTCTCCTGGATCCTTTGCAAACTCCTATGATAAGTTCGCTTATCTTATGTATGTATATATATATTCTCCACACATCCCTCAAGTGTTTACACTTTAACTACTGGTAACTTCCCTTTTCTTATTTATGACACACAAGCTGACTATGGCACACCGCTTCCTGGAGGCCTACTGCCCACCTTCACTGATACTTTTATTTTGTTTTCACTTTCTCCCTATTGCTTGTTAGTTAACTATTCATACTTGCTATATGCTACCTCACAGTTCACTCACTGACCAACTTGGCTTACACTTGACTATCCGACTTTGGGTTCACTTATCCTTGTAAATTAACCATTTGTAGCTCTGTGGCAGCAGTGCCTTCTAGGCCTCTAACAGTTTTTGCACTTTCAAAATTTCCTGAAACGTCAGTCTTCCTCTAATCCAATTCACTTTTAAGACCTCTGTCACTTTTGGGTTGTTCACTGACCCATACACTATCCCTGGCTTCTGCTAAGAGCTAAAACACACCCTAAAAACACTGAAATCCTGGGAGCCTTTTTGCCCCTAACTCTACTGTTAGTTAGTTACCATTTGTCCAAGGCACATGTCGGTTAGACACTAGGCCTGTTGTATATTTGTGTGTATATATATATATATATATATATATATATATAATAATGTGTGTGTGTATATATAGTGTGTGTGTTAGTTACCATTTTGTCTTAGGCACCTGTCGATTAGACACTAGGCCTGTTGTATGTGTGTGTGTGTGTGTGTGTGTGTAAGGAAACACTTCAATATGTTTTCGCCCCGTCCGTCATGTCATTCACATATACCAAGAATAGCACTAGTCCTAGGACTGACCCCTGCGGTACCCCGCTCGTCACAGGCGCCCACTGTGATACCTCATCACGCACCATGACCCGTTGTTGCCTCCCTGTGAGGTATTCCCTGATCCATTCCAGTGCCCTTCCTGTTATACACGCTTGGTCTTCCAGCTTCTTTACTAATCTCATATGAGGAACTGTGTCGAAGGCCTTCCTGCAGTCCAGGAAAATGCAATCAACCCACCCTTCTCTCTCTTGTCTTACCTCTGTTACTTTGTCATAGAACTCCATGAGGTTTGTTACACAGGATTTTCCTTCCATGAATCCGTGCTGTCTGGTGTTGATTATCCTATGCCTTTCCAGATGCTAAACCATTCTTTTCCTGATGATTTTCTCCAAGACTTTGCACACTATACACGTAAGTGACACCGGTCGTAAGTATGTTGTCTGGCACTGGAATGGGTGACCGTCGGCACAGCGACTTTTTTGCTGGGTTATTAATGGTTTTGGGTGATTTGACATAATAGATCCCCAGGCACCAAACACCATAGGTGGGATAAGGATAGATTAGAGAGTAGTACAATGTAGTTAGTGATGTCTGAGGTACACAGTAACGTAGGTGACGCTGGTGAAGTCACCTAGGTATCAATGCCTCCTGTATGCTATGTGAATACAAAATGAAACCAGTAGAGACAGGTTTAATGTAAAGGTACACTCAGTGCTCAGAACTGTTGCAGGGTATACTAACAATGACGCAAATTTCAGAATTGAGAAAATGATGTATTTAGCTTATACACGGTCGTTGCCAGATCACGATGCACCAGTTTCAGTCCTGTAAAACAGTAAAACCATTGACAAACTGAAGCACAAAGAATTATTCATGGCCATCTTATAGCTACCAAAATATATACTTAATATGGGAATACCTAATGTCGCTGATATAATATATGCAAAAACCAATATTTTGACAGAAGTAAATCTTCTGCGTGATCAAAACACCGTTGTGTCTAGATAATTACTAGAATATACTAGTCATGGGACAAGTGAATCAAAACACTGTTGTGTCTAGATAATCACTAGAATATACAAGTCATGGGACAAGTGAATCAAAACACCGTTGTCTCTAGATAATTACTAGAATATACAAGTCATGGGACAAGTGAATCAAAACACTGTTGTCTCTAGATAATTACTAGAATATACAAGTCATGGGACAAGTGAATCAAAACACTGTTGTGTCTAGATAATCACTAGAATATACAAGTCATGGGACAAGTGAATCAAAACACCGTTGTCTCTAGATAATTACTAGAATATACAAGTCATGGGACAAGTGAATCAAAACACTGTTGTTCTAGATAATTACTAGAATATACAAGTCATGGGACAAGTGAATCAAAACACTGTTGTGTCTAGATAATTATCTAGAATATCAAGTCATGTGATTCAATGATCAAACACACGTTGTATATTCTAGTAATTATCTAGAGACAACAGTGTTTTGATTCACTTGTCCCATGACTTGTATATTCTAGTAATTATCTAGAGACACGTGTTTTGATTCACTTGTCCCATGACTTGTATATTCTAGTAATTATCTAGAGATTCACTGTCCAGACTGATTTAGATTATCTAGAACAAGGTTCACTTGTCCCATGACTTGTATATTCTAGTAATTATCTAGAGACAACAGTGTCTTGATCATTGTCTCAGACTATATCAGATATCATGATCAAAACAGTGTTTGTCTAGACTATACTTGTAATTTAGTAATAGTCTAGAGACAAGTCATGGGACAAGTGAATCAAAACACTGTTGTTCTAGATAATTACTAGTAACAAGTCATGGGACAAGTGAATCAAAACACTGTTGTGTCTAGATAATTACTAGAATATACAAGTCATGGGACAAGTGAATCAAAACACCGTTGTCTCTAGATAATTACTAGAATATACAAGTCATGGGACAAGTGAATCAAAACACTGTTGTGTCTAGATAATTACTAGAATATACAAGTCATGGGACAAGTGAATCAAAACACCGTTGTCTCTAGATAATTACTAGAATATACAAGTCATGGGACAAGTGAATCAAAACACTGTTGTCTCTAGATAATTACTAGAATATACAAGTCATGGGACAAGTGAATCAAAACACTGTTGTCTCTAGATAATTACTAGAATATACAAGTCATGGGACAAGTGAATCAAAACACTGTTGTCTAGATAATTACTAGAATATACAAGTCATGGGACAAGTGAATCAAAACACCGTTGTCTCTAGATAATTACTAGAATATACAAGTCATGGGACAAGTGAATCAAAACACTTGTCTCTAGATAATTACTAGAATATACATGTCATGGGACAAGTGAATCAAAACACCGTTGTCTCTAGATAATTACTAGAATATACAAGTCATGGGACAAGTGAATCAAAACACTGTTGTCTCTAGATAATCACTAGAATATACAAGTCATGGGACAAGTGAATCAAAACAGATTCACATAACAGCTACACGATGAAATATTTGGATTACATGGTTACCTGAAGTATACCTGGTTATGCACCAGGCCGCGAGGGTCAACGCCCCCGCGGTCCGGTCCATGTCCAGGCCTCGCAGTGGATCAGGGCCTGATCAACCAGGTTGTTACTGCTGGCCGCACGCAAACCAATATACGAACCACAGCCCAGCTGGTTAAGTACTGACTTTAGGTATCTGTCCAGCTACCTCTTGAAGAGAGCTAGGGGTCGATTGGTAATTCCCTTATGTATGCTGGGAGGCAGTTGAACAGTCTTAGGCCCCTGACACTTACTGTGTTGTCTCTTAGTGTACTCATGTCACCCCTGCTTTTCACTGAAGGATGTTGCACCACCTGCTGAGTCTCTTGCTTTCGTAGGGAGTGATTTCCATGTGCAGATTTGGGACTAGTCCCTTTAGGATTTTCCAAGCGTATATTGTGACTTATCTTTCTCGCCTGCGTTCCAGGGAGTACAAGTCAAGGGACTTCAACCGTTCCCAGTAATTTAGGTGCTTTATTGTACTTATACGTGCATAAATCCTTTTCCTTTCAGCTTCATTTTATATTTTGGGTGAACAGAAAAGAATCACATGGGACAATGTATAGTGGTATCACAGGAATGTTTTCTTACAGCCTAAACTACGTGAATGTAGACACCAACGTGTTTAGGAGCATTGCCATGGTGCAAAAACTATCGACTATTTTCACACAGTTCACGAAGGTTTGTTCAAATTTTATACATCAAAACCTCTCTATAAAAGACCTCGATGACTGACTACTCAGTACAGCTCACTGCCACCACAGCGTCACCTCTAATAGGTAAAGTCTGAAAACTTTTTGACCAATAAGTAAAAGGTCTATTAGAATTAATAGTTACATTTCCACTTTACAAACTTAACTGCTAGATGAACTAGATGAATAAAATGATGTATGATAAAATCACCCTATAAGTCCTGGCAAATACCTTCACTGTTAACCACAAGAAGGTGTCTGAAATCTTGAGATGTGTCCACATTTCTCACCGGTTAATGTACTGATACTTTATGAAATTGTAGCCAATGAATGACCACTATTTTTAAATGGTAATAATGCTATTTCATTTTCTTGAGAATTTTATCTTCATGTGTACTGTGTATGTGAAGCATCTGGTATGTGAAGCATCTTGTATGTGAAGCATCTGGTATGTGAAGCATCTGGTATGTGAAGCATCTGGTATGTGAAGCATCTGGTATGTGAAGCATCTGGTATGTGAAGCATCAGTAATATATAAAATTACAAATATTTATGAAGATGCAACTAAGCCCAGTAGGGTCTAGTAAACACCTACTGTGACTTCTGTAATCCTGGTCGATTTTGGCGTTACCCTCACAGGATAAGCTGAGGGTGCACAAACTAGCCGCTGAGGGTGCACAAACTAGCCGCTGAGGGTGCACAAACTAACCGCTGAGGGTGCACAAACTGGCCGCTGAGGGTGCACAAACTGGCCGCTGAGGGTGCACAAATTAGCCGCTGAGGGTGCACAAATTAGCCGCTGAGGGTGCACAAACAGCCGCTGAGGGTGCACAACTAGCCGCTGAGGGTGCACAAACTAGCCGCTGAGGGTGCACAAACTAGCCGCTGAGGGTGCACAAACTAGCCGCTGAGGGTGCACAAACTAGCCGCTGAGGGTGCACAAACTAGCCGCTGAGGGTGCACAAACTAGCCGCTGAGGGTGCACAAACTAACCGCTGAGGGTGCACAAACTAGCCGCTGAGGGTGCACAAACTAGCCGCAGAGGGTGCACAAACAGCCGCAGAGGGTGCACAAACTAGCCGCTGAGGTGTACAAACAGCCGCTGAGGGGGCACAAACAGCCGAGGTACACAAACTAGCCGCTGAGGGTGCACAAACTAACCGCTGAGGGTGCACAAACTAGCCGCTGAGGGTGCACAACAACCGCTGAGGTGCACAACTAACCGCTGAGGGTGCACAAACAACCGCTGAGGGTGCACAAACTAGCCGTGAGGGTGCACAAACTAGCGCTAGGTGCACAAACAACCGCTGAGGGTGCACAAACTAACCGCTGAGGTGCACAACTAACCGCTGAGGGTGCACAAACTAGCCGCTGAGGGTGCACAAACAGCCGCTGAGGTGCACAAACAACCGCTGAGGTGCACAAACTAGCCGCTGAGGTGCACAAACTAACCGCTGAGGGTGCACAAACTAGCCGCTGAGGGTGCACAAACTAGCCGCTGAGGGTGCACAAACAGCCGCTGAGGGTGCACAAACTAGCCGCTAGGTGCACAAACAGCGCTGAGGTGCACAAACTAGCCGCTGAGGGTGCACAACTAGCCCTGAGGTGCACAACTAGCCGCTGAGGGTGCACAAACTAGCCGCTGAGGGTGCACAAACTAGCCGCTGAGGGTGCACAAACTAGCCGCTGAGGGTGCACAAACTAGCCGCTGAGGGTGCACAAGTGAAAACTTAGCCTATATAAACCCTCTTTTCGTAAATATTCTTTATAGACCTAAAAGGTTTGGTCAGCAAGAAAAAGGCGCCTTAATACAGTGTCTAATCTGCCCTGTGTGTTTGCAACTTGCCGACATTTTATGCGTCTTGTGTTCATGCAGACAATGTTCTCTATAACAAGCACTTGAACATTCTACTAAAAGTATATAGTCTTCACAATAAGTACACATTTCTTCTTGAGGGCAAGATGGAGCCTCCCTGATCTACCCAGTTCCCTAATTTCAGATTCATCAAGTTTGCAAGGTTGAGCGACTGATTACCTCATCTTCCTCTTTAGTCTTGTGTTTTAGCTCTTGCATATGTCTAATGTTTCAACTCGTCGGTACTGCATACCATTGATGTTATCATACAATTATGTCTACACATTCTAAGATATAAAATTATGACCTACCGGGGAGATACTCGCACACTGACCTGAAATTGTCAAACACAAACCTGTTAAATACTTTTGTACTCATGCAAAATTTCAGTTTTTATTTTGTCTCGTGAATATTTAAGATAAAAGGTAAATAGCAAAGTTTATATTTGCATTCAGTATACATCTCTATGTTGTTGTTTTCTGTGTTAATAAGTCATCCCTAATTTTCATTTCAATTTATTAAATTTCGTTTGAAATCGTGGAATGGAGGGGGTGGGGGAGGTGGTAGTGGTCACCCAGAACCATTAACAGATTCATTAAAGCTTGTCTCACATTAAAGCTTGTCTCACATTAAAGCCTGTCTCACATTAAAGCTTGTCTCACATTAAAGCTTGTCTCACATTAAAGCTTGGCTCACATTAAAGTTTGGCTCACATTAAAGCTTGGCTCACATTAAAGCTTGTCTCACATTAAAGCCTGTCTCACATTAAAGCTTGTCTCACATTAAAGCTTGGCTCACATTAAAGCTTGTCTCACATTAAAGCTTGGCTCACATTAAAGTTTGGCTCACATTAAAGCTTGGCTCACATTAAAGCTTGGCTCACATTAAAGTTTGTCTCACATTAAAGCTTGTCTCACATTAAAGCTTGGCTCACATTAAAGCTTGGCTCACATTAAAGCTTGGCTCACATTAAAGCTTGTCTCACATTAAAGCTTGTCTCACATTAAAGCTTGTCTCACATTAAAGCTTGTCTCACATTAAAGCTTGTCTCACATTAAAGCTTGTCTCACATTAAAGCTTGGCTCACATTAAAGCTTGTCTCACATTAAAGCTTGTCTCACATTAAAGCTTGTCTCACATTAAAGCTTGTCTCACATTAAAGCTTGTCTCACATTAAAGCTTGTCTCACATTAAAGCTTGTCTCACATTAAAGCTTGTCTCACATTAAAGCTTGTCTCACATTAAAGCTTGTCTCACATTAAAGCTTGTCTCACATTAAAGCTTGGCTCACATTAAAGCTTGTCTCACATTAAAGCTTGTCTCACATTAAAGCTTGTCTCACATTAAAGCTTGTCTCACATTAAAGCTTGTCTCACATTAAAGCTTGGCTCACATTAAAGCTTGGCTACATTAAAGCTTGGCTCACATTAAAGCTTGTCTCACATTAAAGCTTGTCTCACATTAAAGCTTGTCTCACATTAAAGCTTGTCTCACATTAAAGCTTGTCTCACATTAAAGCTTGTCTCACATTAAAGCTTGTCTCACATTAAAGCTTGTCTCACATTAAAGCTTGTCTCACATTAAAGCTTGGCTCACATTAAAGCTTGTCTCACATTAAAGCTTGTCTCACATTAAAGCTTGGCTCACATTAAAGCTTGGCTCACATTAAAGCTTGTCTCACATTAAAGCTTGTCTCACATTAAAGCTTGTCTCACATTAAAGCTTGGCTCACATTAAAGCTTGGCTCACATTAAAGCTTGTCTCACATTAAAGCTTGTCTCACATTAAAGCTTGTCTCACATTAAAGCTTGGCTCACATTAAAGCTTGTCTCACATTAAAGCTTGTCTCACATTAAAGCTTGTCTCACATTAAAGCTTGTCTCATCCCAAGCAAACAAAACCACCATACAAACATCAGTGTAAAATATATTTCAAGTAGTACTTCAACAAGTGGCTGCACAGCAGACAACTGTCTTGCGAGGTCTCACGTGTAGACAACTGTCTTGCGAGGTCTCACGTGTAGACAACTGTCTTGCGAGGTCTCACGTGTAGACAACTGTCTTGCGAGGTCTCACGTGTAGACAACTGTCTTGCGAGGTCTCACGTGTAGACAACTGTCTTGCGAGGTCTCACGTGTAGACAACTGTCTTGCGAGGTCTCACGTGTAGACAACTGTCTTGCGAGGTCTCACGTGTACACTGAGATTGGCTAATAATTAAAAGTGATGTATACATTTACAAATCCTTAAAATATGTTAGGTAAATTTAAGTTATTTTAAATTTTAAGATATTATTCTGTGATTTAAACATAGCATTTGTTCTAAGATTTTAATATTTTGTAAATAAGGGTAACCGAACAATATGAATGTTGAATATAATCATTAAAAATGCATACAAGTCAGTTTAAGTTATTATACTATATTGCATGATTTAAAAGATAAATTACTGCAGGAAAATATATAATAAAAATGTAGTATTTCTGAGAAGTCAGATAATGTATGGCGAGCATGAACGTGAGGTACACGAGGTCGCGTGTAAGATATGTTCAACAGTCAATACGTCCATGTCCTCCCCGCTGCCAGACGTAACTCTACCATCTATGTAAATATAGATTTATTATAGTAAAGATAAAGTAATTCGTTGTTGCGCTCTAAAATGCAAGTAAATTATGCTACTTCAAACACAATGATAATTCTGGTACAAAACCCATTACTTAAAATATTGCATTAATGAATCCTTGTATTACAGCAGTGTGTATAAATTTAGATCCAAAGAGCTAGATCACCAATAGGGTCCAATATTAATGGCATACAATACCGACAAGTTGATCAAGAAGACATGTGCGGCACTTATAATAATAATAATAATAATAATATCTTTATTTACTACAAGTACATGTACATGGTATACATAATAATAATATCTTTATTTTACTACAAGTACATGTACATGGTATACAGGCCTAGCTGACATCAGTGACATACTACTATATAGAAAGTCCCTTGTTATGCTGAGCATTTCGGGCAGATTAGGTCAGTGTCCTAGGATGCGACTCACACCAGTCGACTAACACCCAGGTACCCATTTTACTGATGGGGAACATAGACAACAGGTGTAAAGAAACACGCCCAATGTTTCTGCCCTGGATGGGAATCGAACCCAGGCCCTCGCCGTGTGAAGCGAGAGCTTTAGCCACCAGACCACCAGAGCCCCATAGGTATCTTTATTGTGCAAACATTTCGTCTGTACAAAGGGCTTTTTCAGTCGAATGTAGCACTAGAAACAGAAGAGGAGGAGAGAGAGAATTTTGAAGCAATTAGTCACTTATCCTTGATAGATAGTCAGTCCATTATTGTGAAGTAGAGGCATGAGAGCCAGACCTTAATACTGGAGCAGGAGTGTGGTGTAGCAGCCGGAAATAACGTAAGAGGCGAGCGGAGCCCACTAGTGGAAGTAGGTCATGTTAACACATGTTAGCGTGAGAGTTGCTGAAGATATTCTCTATCAAGATACCCTGGTGTAGCTGTGTCAAACACGTATCACATAATACCAAGGTATCTTGGTACAGAAAATGTTATCACAAACTCTGTTGCAAACGTAAATTAGCATAACCTAATTCCGCTAATGGGCTCCGCTCACATTTGATCTCATTTTATGGCTGCAACACCAAACCCCCGTGCCTCTACCTCACACTAAGGAACTCACCACCTATCAACAGTGACGGACTAATCACCTAAAAAAATTCCATCTGAACTGTGTCTAGTGTTATATTCAAGAAGCCTCTGTTGTGCAGATGAAACCTTCCTACTATAAAAATATCGAAGAGTTGAACATGCGTCTCATTAATGATAAATGATAGTTTATGTCTAGAAGGACTGGTTCACGTGATCCAGAAAGTGTGAGTTAACTCATGTATATACAAATACAGTTACATAGATTATCATATATAGCACTAGCTACCACTACCCTGGTCTCCTGGCTACCACTACCCTGGTCTCCTGGCTACCACTACCCTGGTCTCCTGGCTACCACTACCCTGGTCTCCTGGCTACCACTACCCTGGTCTCCTGGCTACCACTCCTGGTTCCTGGCTCCCTACCCTGGTCTCCTGGCTACCACTACCCTGGTCTCCTGGCTACCACTACCCTGGTCTCCTGGCTACCACTACCCTGGTCTCCTGGCTACCACTACCCTGGTCTCCTGGCTACCACTACCCTGGTCTCCTGGCTACCACTGACCCCCGGGGTCTCCTGGCTACCACTACATCCTGGTCTCCTGGCTACCACTACCCTGGTCTCCTGGCTACCAACCCCTGGTCTCCTGGCTACCACTACTGGTCTCCTGGCTACCACTACCCTGGTCTCCTGGCTACCACTACCCTGGTCTCCTGGCTACCACTACACTGGTCTCCTGGCTACCACTACACTGGTCTCCTGGCTACCACTACACTGGCCTCCTGGCTACCACTACACTGGCCTCCTGGCTACCACTACACTGGCCTCCTGGCTACCACTACACTGGCCTCCTGGCTACCACTACACTGGCCTCCTGGCTACCACTACACTGGCCTCCTGGCTACCACTACACTGGCCTCCTGGCTACCACTACACTGGCCTCCTGGCTACCACTACACTGGCCTCCTGGCTACCACTACACTGGCCTCCTGGCTACCACTACACTGGCCTCCTGGCTACCACTACACTGGCCTCCTGGCTACCACTACACTGGCCTCCTGGCTACCACTACACTGGCCTCCTGGCTACCACTACACTGGCCTCCTGGCTACCACTACACTGGCCTCCTGGCTACCACTACACTGGCCTCCTGGCTACCACTACACTGGCCTCCTGGCTACCACTACACTGGCCTCCTGGCTACCACTACACTGGCCTCCTGGCTACCACTACACTGGCCTCCTGGCTACCACTACACTGGCCTCCTGGCTACCACTACACTGGCCTCCTGGCTACCACTACACTGGCCTCCTGGCTACCACTACACTGGTCTCCTGGCTACCACTACACTGGTCTCCTGGCTACCACTACACTGGTCTCCTGGCTACCACTACACTGGTCTCCTGGCTACCACTACACTGGTCTCCTGGCTACCACTACACTGGTCTCCTGGCTACCACTACACTGGTCTCCTGGCTACCACTACACTGGTCTCCTGGCTACCACTACACTGGTCTCCTGGCTACCACTACACTGGTCTCCTGGCTACCACTACACTGGTCTCCTGGCTACCACTACACTGGTCTCCTGGCTACCACTACACTGGTCTCCTGGCTACCACTACACTGGTCTCCTGGCTACCACTACACTGGTCTCCTGGCTACCACTACACTGGTCTCCTGGCTACCACTACACTGGTCTCCTGGCTACCACTACACTGGTCTCCTGGCTACCACTACACTGGTCTCCTGGCTACCACTACACTGGTCTCCTGGCTACCACTACACTGGTCTTCTGGCTACCACTACACTGGTCTCCTGGCTACCACTACACCGGTCGCACTGCTCGTAAAAACCCAATGGAGATTTGAGGAAATGGAAGGCATGGACGAGATTGGAGAAAGGGATTACATAGTAGGTACACTTCAGTCTGGGGAACATAAGGTAGTCATTGCAGTAATGTATAATCCACCACAGAACTGCAGGAGGCCAAGAGAGGAATATGATGAGTGCAACAGAGCAATGGTGGACACACTGACTGAGGTGGCAAGAAGAGCTAACTCAAGCAGAGCAGAGTTACTGGTTATGGGTGATTTCAACCACAGTGAGATCGATTGAGAAAACCTGGAGACACATGGGGGTCACGAAACATGGAGAGCCAAGATGTTAAGGACACTACCAGAGAGAGAGGGGAGGACGAACCAGCAAGACTGAACCTCTTGTTCACGCTGAGCAGTTCAGACATTGAGGACATTACATATGAGAGGCCCCTGGGAGCTAGTGATCATGTGGTTCTGTGCTTTAAATACATAGTAGACTTACAAGTGGAGAGGGTAACAGGAGCTGAATGGGAAAAGCCAAACTATAAAAGGGGGGATAACACAGGTATGAGGAACTTCCTGCAGGAGGTTCAGTGGGACAGAGAATTGGTAGGAAAGTCAGTAAACGAAATGATGGAATACGTAACAACAAAAATGCAAGGAGGCAGAGGAAAGGTTTGTTCCCAAAGGCAACAGAAATAATGGGAAGACCAGAATGAGCCCTTGGTTTACCCAAAGGTGCAGGGAGGCAAAAACTAAGTGCACTAGAGAATGGAAAAAGTACAGAAGACAAAGGACCCAGGAAAATAAGGAGATTAGTCGACGAGCCAGAAACGAGTATGCACAGATAAGAAGGGAGGCCCAGCGACAGTACGAAAACATAGCATCGAAAGTCAAGTCTGACCCAAAACTGCTGTTTAGCCACATTAGGAGGAAGACAACAGTCAAAGACCAGGTGATGAGGCTGAGGAAAGAAGGTGGGGAACTCACAAGAAACGATCAAGAGGTATGTGAGGAGCTCAACACGAGATTTAAGGAAGTATTTACAGTGGAGACAGGAAGGACTCTGGGAAGACAGAACAGAGGGGGACATCAACAAGGAATATACCAACAAGTGTTGGATGACACACAACTGAGGAGGAGGTGAAGAAGCTGCTAAATGACCTTGATACCTCAAAGGCGATGGGACCGGACATCTCCCTGTGGGTCCTTAGAGAGGGAGCAGAGATGCTGTGTGTGCCACTAACCACGATCTTCAACACATCACTCGAAACTGGGCAACTGCCTGAGGTATGGAAGACAGCAAATGTAGTTCCCATTTTTAAGAAAGGAAACAGAAACGAGACACTAAACTATAGACCAGTGTCACTGACATGTATAGTATGCAAAGTCATGGAGAAGATTATCAGGAGAGTGGTAGAGCACCTGGAACAGAACAAGATTATAAATGACAACCAGCACGGAAGGCAAATCCTGTGTCACAAACCTCCTGGAGTTTTATGACAAGGTAACAGAGGTAAGACACGAGAAAGAAGGGTGGGTTGACTGCATTTTCTTGGACTGCAAGGCCTTCGATACAGTTCCTCACAAGAGATTAGTGCAGAAGCTAGAGATCAGGCACGTATAACAGGAAGGGCACTGCAATGGATCAGAGAATACCTGACAGGGAGGCAACAACGAGTCATGGTATGTATGTGTTGTGGGGGTTCTTGCGTAGATTTGGTAATATATATTAAAGATGAGCTTGGTTTTGGTAGCGTTTAATGGACTGTTAGATATATGGGAGCTGAGAGCCTAGGCCTAATGTCCGGCTGCACTGCCTAGCTGGATGGAACTGACTCACTGGTGAGCGGGCACTCGGGCATTCAAAAAGGGACGGCCTATGATTGGCTAATGCAAGATCACATGGGCAGAGGTTGGTGATCACGTGAACAGCTATGGTGTAGCCGTTAGAAATACGAACCGTACAGCTCGGGCATGCTACGTATGGCGTCTCGACATACAACTATACAAACTAAGGACAACAGGCTTACGACTCTCAGCTGATTCTATACAATGTCAAAGTACACAACAGTTGAACATTATACTTCACAAGGATATTGTACGGTTTGTATTTCTAACGGCTACACCATAGCTGTTCACGTGATCACCAACCTCTGCCCATGTGATCTTGCATTAACCAATCATAGGCCGTCCGTTTTTGAATGCCCAAGTACCAGCGAGTCAGTTCCATCCAGCTAGGCAGCGCAGCCGGACATTAGGCCTAGGCTCTCGGCTCCCATATATCTAACGGTCCATTAAACACTACCAAAACCAAGCTCATCTTTAATATATATTACCAAATCTACGCAAGAACCCCCACAACACAAATGGTGGCAGCGGTGGGATCTTGCGTAGATTTGGTAATATATATTAAAGATGAGCTTGGTTTTCGTAGCGTTTAATGGACCATTAGATATATGGGAGCCGAGAGCCTAGGCCTAATGTCCGGCTGCGCTGCCTAGCTGGATGGAACTGACTCACTGGTGAGCGGGCACTCGGGCATTCAAAAAGGGACGGCCTATGATTGGCTAATGCAAGATCACATGGGCAGAGGTTGGTGATCACGTGAACAGCTATGGTGTAGCCATTAGAAATACGAACCTTACATGTAATGAGGTATCACAATGGGCGCCTGTGACGAGTGGGGTCCCATATGGGTCAGTCCTAGGAACAGTGCTATTTTTGGTATATGTGAATGACATAATGGAAGGGATAGACTCAGAAGTGTCCCTGTTCGCAGATGATGTGAAGTTAATGAGAAGAATTAAATCAGATGAGGATGAGGCAGGACTACAGAGACCTGGACAGGCTGGACACATGGTCCAGCATCTGGCTTCTCGAGTTTAACCCCGCTAAATGCAAAGTCATGAAGATCGGGGAAGGGCAAAGAAGACCGCAGACAGAGTATAGGCTGGGTGGCCAAGGACTGCAAACCTCACTCAAGGAGAAAGATCTTGGGGTGAGTATAACACCGAGCACGTCTCCGGAAGCACACATCAACCAGATAACTGGTGCAGCATATGGGCACCTGGCAAACCTGAGAATAGCGTTCCGATACCTTAGTAAGGAATCGTTCAAGACACTGTACACTGTGTACGTCAGGCCCATATTGGAGTATGCAGCACCAGTTTGGAACCCACACCTGGCCAAGCACGTCAAGAAATTAGAGAAAGTACAAAGGTTTGCAACAAGGTTAGTTCCGGAGCTAAGGGGAATGTCCTATGAAGAAAGGTTAAGGGAAATCGGCATGACGACACTGGAAGACAATAGGGTTAGGGGAGACATGATAACGACATACAAAATACTGTGTGAAATAGATAAGGTGTACAGAAACAAGATGTTCCAGAGAGGGGACACAGAAACAAGGGGTCACGAAGGAAGTATTTCTTCAGCCGAAGAGTAGTCAAGAAGTGGAATAGTCTAGCAAGTGATGTAGTGGAGGCAGGAACCATACACAGCTTTAAGACGAGGTATGATAAAGCTCAAGGAGCAGGGAGAGAGAGGACCTAGTAGCGGTCAGTGAAGAGGCGGGGCCAGGAGCTAAGTCTCGACCCCTGCAACCACAATTAGGTGAGTACTGGTCTCCTGGCTACCACTACACTGGTCTCCTGGCTACCACTACACTGGTCTCCTGGCTACCACTACACTGGCCTCCTGGCTACCACTACACTGGCCTCCTGGCTACCACTACACTGGCCTCCTGGCTACCACTACACTGGCCTCCTGGCTACCACTACACTGGCCTCCTGGCTACCACTACACTGGCCTCCTGGCTACCACTACACTGGTCTCCTGGCTACCACTACACTGGTCTCCTGGCTACCACTACACTGGTCTCCTGGCTACCACTACACTGGTCTCCTGGCTACCACTACACTGGTCTCCTGGCTACCACTACACTGGTCTCCTGGCTACCACTACACTGGTCTCCTGGCTACCACTACACTGGTCTCCTGGCTACCACTACACTGGTCTCCTGGCTACCACTACACTGGTCTCCTGGCTACCACTACACTGGTCTCCTGGCTACCACTACACTGGTCTCCTGGCTACCACTACACTGGTCTCCTGGCTACCACTACACTGGTCTCCTGGCTACCACTACACTGGTCTCCTGGCTACCACTACACTGGTCTCCTGGCTACCACTACACTGGTCTCCTGGCTACCACTACACTGGTCTCCTGGCTACCACTACACTGGTCTCCTGGCTACCACTACACTGGTCTCCTGGCTACCACTACACTGGTCTCCTGGCTACCACTACACTGGTCTCCTAGCTACCACTACACTGGTCTCCTAGCTACCACTACACTGGTCTCCTGGCTACCACTACACTGGTCTCCTGGCTACCACTACACTGGTCTCCTAGCTACCACTACACTGGTCTCCTGGCTACCACTACACTGGTCTCCTAGCTACCACTACACTGGTCTCCTGCTACCACTACACTGGTCTCCTGGCTACCACTACACTGGTCTCCTAGCTACCACTACACTGGTCTCCTAGCTACCACTACACTGGTCTCCTAGCTACCACTACACTGGTCTCCTAGCTACCACTACACTGGTCTCCTAGCTACCACTACACTGGTCTCCTAGCTACCACTACACTGGTCTCCTAGCTACCACTACACTGGTCTCCTAGCTACCACTACACTGGTCTCCTAGCTACCACTACACTGGTCTCCTAGCTACCACTAGCACTGGTCCTGTACCTACACTGGCATAGCTACACACTCACTGGTTCCTGACTACAATGCCATGGTGTCGTACATGCATGGCAGCGTGTAGTTGGATTCGCTGATCGTATCAGCCCGTGTGTGGATTGCCTGGGATAGCCCAGGTGAGTCATGCATGGCAGCGTGTGTGTGGATTGCCTGGGATTGCCCAGGTGAGTCATGCATGGCGGCGTGTGTGGATTGCCTGGGATAGCTCGGGTGAGTCATGCATGGCAGCGTGTGTGGGGATTGCCTGGGATAGCCCAGGTGAGTCATGCATGGCAGCGTGTGTATGGATTGCCTGGGATATCCCGGGTGAGTCATGCATAGCAGCGTGTGTGGGGATTGCTTGGGATAGCCCGGGTGAGTCATGCATGGCAGCGTGTGTGTGGATTGCCTGGGATAGCCCAGACGAGTCATGCATGGCGGCGTGTGTGGATTGCCTGGGATAGCTCGGGTGAGTCATGCATGGCGTCGTGTGTGGGAATTGCCTGGGATAGCTCAGGTGAGTCATGCATGGCAGCGTGTGGGGGGATTGCCTGGGATAGCCCGGGTGAGTCATGCATGGCAGTGTGTGTGTGGATTGCCTGGGATAGCCCAGGTGAGTCATGCATGGCAGCGTGTGTGTGGATTGCCTGGGATAGCTCGGGTGAGTCATGCATGGCAGCGTGTGTGTGGATTGCCTGGGATAGCCCGGGTGAGTCATGCATCTCAGCGTGTGTGTGGATTGCCTGGGATAGCCCGGGTGAGTCATGCATGGCAGCGTGTGTGTGGATTGCCTGGGATAGCCCAGGTGAGTCATGCATTGCACCGTGTGTGTGGATTGCCTGGGATAGCCCGGTGAGTCATGCATGGCAGCGTATGTGTGGATTGCCTGGGATAGCCCGGGTGAGTCATGCATGGCGTGTGTGTGGATTGCCTGGGATAGCCCGGGTGAGTCATGCATGGCAGCGTGTGTGTGGATTGCCTGGGATAGCCCGGGTGAGTCATGCATGGCGGCGTGTGTGTGGATTGCCTGGGATAGCCCGGGTGAGTCATGCATGGCAGCGTGTGTGTGGATTGCCTGGGATAGCCCGGGTGAGTCATGCATGGCAGCGTGTGTGTGGATTGCCTGGGATAGCCCGGGTGAGTCATGCATGGCGGCGTGTGTGTGGATTGCCTGGGATAGCCCGGGTGAGTCATGCATGGCAGCGTGTGTGTGATTGCCTTGGATATCCCGGGTGAGTCATGCATGGCAGCGTGTGTGTGGATTGCCTGGGATAGCCCGGGTGAGTCATGCATGGCAGCGTGTGTGTGGATTGCCTGGGATAGCCCGGGTGAGTCATGCATGGCAGCGTGTGTGGGGATTGCCTTGGATAGCCCGGGTGAGTCATGCATGGCAGCGTGTGTGGGGATTGCCTTGGATAGCCCGGGTGAGTCATGCATGGCAGCGTGTTGTGGATTGCCTGGATAGCCCGGGTGAGTCATGCATGGCAGCGTGTGGGGATGCCTGGATAGCCCGGGTGAGTCATGCATGGCGGCGTGTGGGATTGCCTGGATAGCCCGGGTGAGTCATGCATGGCCGCGTGTGTGTGGGGATTGCCTGGGATAGCCCGGGTGAGTCATGCATGGCGGCGTGTGTGGATTGCCTGGGATAGCCCGGGTGAGTCATGCATGGCGGCGTGTGTGGGATTGCCTGGGATAGCCCGGGTGAGTCATGCATGGCGGCGTGTGTGGGATTGCCTGGGATAGCCCGGGTGAGTCATGCATGGCGGCGTGTGTAGATTGCCTGGGATAGCCCGGGTGAGTCATGCATGGCGGCGTGTGTGGATTGCCTGGGATAGCCCGGGTGAGTCATGCATGGCGGCGTGTGTGGATTGCCTGGGATAGCCCGGGTGAGTCATGCATGGCGGCGTGTGTGGATTGCCTGGGATAGCCCGGGTGAGTCATGCATGGCGGCGTGTGGTGCCGGATAGCCTGGGTGAGTCATGCATGGCGGCGTGTGGATTGCCTGGATAGCCGGGTGAGTCATGCATGGCGGCGTGTGTGGATTGCCTGGATAGCCCGGGTGAGTCCTGCATGGCGGCGTGTGTGGATTGCCTGGGATAGCCCGGGTGAGTCATGCATGGCGGCGTGTGTGGATTGCCTGGGATAGCCCGGGTGAGTCATGCATGGCGGCGTGTGTGGATTGCCTGGGATAGCCCGGGTGAGTCATGCATGGCAGCGTGTGTGTGGATTGCCTGGGATAGCCCGGGTGAGTCATGCATGGCGGCGTGTGTGGATTGCCTGGGATAGCCTGGGTGAGTCATGCATGGCGGCGTGTGTGGATTGCCTGGGATAGCCCGGGTGAGTCAGACAAGGTAACTATTTCCATTACTGAGATTATTGTATTTTTACTGTAAACAAGCTTAAACAAGCTTACTCCCGCATATTGTTTACTTTCATCAATACTTTCCTCTCTCTCTTAAGTAATTTGGTTACTTTTAAACTGTGTTAAGCAAGAGTCAGTCTGTTAACATCTATATTCTTTGCCATCTCATCTAGTGGGTTTATCGCCTAGTTAAGATTGTAATAATAACAATTTGCAATCATTATATTTCTACCTATACATTGTGTAAATTGTTTTTTATTATTTGGAGATACTGTACTTATGGTGAAACCTAGCATAGCCATGAAGGTGAATTTTACAACTCAGAGTTACTCTGCCTTTGAATTCCACTCATCGCCCTTACCAACCTGAGGAATAAAGGTGAATCTACAGTCCTACGTGAGTGGGTGACCCAGGTGTGTTTCAACATGCCACTAACCCAACCTGACAGTTCGTTTGTACAAAATAGTGCTATTTCTCTAACTGAGGAAGGTCTATTCATATTCCTCTATGCAGTGAGTGTTTCCGGGATTAATACTGCATAGTTGGTACTAACCTTGGGTGGATAAGAACAAATTGTACGAGCATTGCACTACCTGGCAACTCCTGGGCTGCCCGATACTGCTTTTTAAGTGTGACAGGCCAGAGGTTCATCTATAAACAATAATAAGTTTGTGCCGATTTAATTGTGCACCAAGTGAAAATTCGTCTGTCATTACAATGAACGTGTGAAAGATGTGTTAAGTGCTACGACAGGTTTGGGAGTAAACGAATTGTGCGGGTATTGCAGTGTCTGGCAACTGTCTCCAGAGAAGTCTGGCCTTGTGAGTGACCTTGAGAGTGGCACTATAAGATCCGCATGCAACTTGCACCCATAGAGACCCGGGCCGGATGTACCGGCGAACTTACAACAACAACAACAGCACCCATATTGTCTGCGTCTAGCGAGGTGAATGTCCCTTCCTCGACCCTCCTATTCACTGTTATCCTTAATTAACTCATAGCCATTACGTCATATAGAATAAGGGCGGGTTTCGCTGATCCAGACTAAACAGTTCAAATCTTCCCACTCAAAGCAGCGTGAAACTGTTGTGACAGCTATGAGTGTAGTGGATGGTGTTGATGACTTAGATGATGGTGAAGGCAGATTTGAAACACATATTGGTAAACAGGCTCGGAAAAAGGAAAGAGGTTTCCAGAGAAAGCTTGCCACAAACAACAGAGGGGGCGAACGCCCTCACAAAGCTGTCAGGCTAAGTTTCCCTAACTACACTGATAAAGAGGCCAAGTGTAAATGGTTTTACGAAGCTACTGTAGACAATCCAGAGAAGACGATCAAGCTTCGCTACGATGAAGATATAATTACGTCTTTGTGAGTAATGATCCAGCATTCTTAAGACAAACTTCTCACTCACGAATATGCCAACATCAAACTTCAAGCTGCCCCACCAGGGGCACCTAAAGTGCTTATTGTCATCTACAACGTCAGCAAACATTTTGATCCTAAATTTCTGGCGTCAGAGCAAGTTGAAAGCCCTCGTCGACTTTCCAACGATCTGATATTAGCTGAGTGGACTGGCCAGGGGACTCTGCCACGCTATATTCACTCCCGTGCTGCCCTCAACAGGCACTGTAACATTGCAATGTACAACATCGATGTTATAAGTGTCAACGTTGGGGCCACATTGCCAGGAAATGCCCAGCTAAGTCACACTGGTGTGCAGTGGGTGCCAATGCTCATCCTTCTGAACGGTGTTATGATATGATCAAACAGCAACAGACTGTTGCTAAACAATGTATCAATTGTAAGACTTCAGGAGTCACAGCAGCTCATGACTGCAATGTGAGGGCTGCCCACATCACAGCCAGCCGCAGGGCTCCCGCCTCACCCCACATGATGACGCCCCAGGCCTACCAGACACCTAGAGTCTGAAGTGGCTCATGCCTGCCCTCAGACAATGAGGATGAGCAAGAAACCTGGGGAGCACATCAACAGAGCTCAGTGGTATATAACCCGCAGTCGCGCATTAGTGTACCAATAATAAGACTGTAAGGCTGATGAACAAGTTGATGAGTGTAATGGTGGAGTCCTTAATTACGGTAATGAAGAATACAATAGCTGTGTTGATAACTATAGTAGCCTGGTGGCTAAAGCTCTTGCTTCACACGGCGAGGGTCTACGTTCGATTCCCAGCGAGGGTAGAAACATTGAGCGTGTTTCTTTACACCGGTTGTCTATGTTCACCCATCAGTAAAATGAGTACTGATGTCAGCTGGGACTGTATACCTTGTACATGTACTTGTAGTAAATCAAAATATTATTATTATTGTTATATTATGCTGAGGGCAGTGGTGTCTATGATGTTAGTAATAGTGATGAGTGCAATATAAGTGGTGGTGCCGAGTGTGATGAGGTTAACCACATTGACGTTAATGTTGAATATAATACTGCTGATAAATGTAATGAATACAATGTATATATATATATATATATATATATATATATATATATATATATATATATATATATATATATATTGTGTGTGTGTGTGTGTGTGTGTGTGTGTGTGTGTGTGTGTGTGTGTGTGTGTGTGTGTGTGTGTGTGTGTGTGTGTGGTGTGTGTGTGTGTGTGTGTGTGTGTGTGTGTGTGTGTGTGTGTGTGTGTGTGTGTGTGTGTGTGTGTGTCGGTGATGACAGTTATAATGATGAGTATAATGATAGTGATGAACAGCGTCGTGCTCTGTGTAAACACACACTGCCACGAGGCCTCACAACTGGCAGTGCACTTAAGAAACTCATGGACCAGGGTAACATTGCTGACATTGATAATGTCTGCTTTTTATATGAAATTTTTTTCATTATGCTGAGAAACTAAGCCAGATTCCAGGACTTCTATAATGGATCAAAACTCGTATAAACTTTATATTTTTAGTTGGAACATTGCATCACTTAGAAAAAGATTTCCTGACCTTCATCATAAAGTAACTACCGAACCCATTGATATTGTGTGTCTACAAGAATGCAGAGTCCCTGAAAAATCCCAGCCCCCTAAATTGCCATCATTTGTTGCATATAACCTCAAATCTACTAACTCTTGTGTTCTATATATTAAAATATCACTTCCCCATCAACTTCTCACACATAAGAAAACAGAGGGACTGCAATACCATGGTGTTAGGATTTATATTGGGAACTCTGCTCTCAACATATTTAACTTGTATGCTCCTGCTGATAAGTTCAGTTACTTGGAGCTCCCAACTTGTGCTCAGTCTGAGCCTACTCTTATCATTGGAGATTATAATGCAAGACACAAAAGCATTGGAAGCTCACAGTTTGGTAATCGTAATGGTAACCAACTGTTGTCACTGTTAAATAGTCATGATAATGTGCAAATTGTAGGTGACCTTGAACCCACACATATCTATGGAGGCGTCCTTGATCTGTGTCTTGGCTTCAACATTACTTCTGCCAGCTGTGAGTCTTCCATTGTATCAGATATATCATCAGACCATTTCCCAAGGCTAACCTCACTAGATATAGGTAATACTATCCTTCCTGGTGGAATATTCAAACGGAAACGTTTTAATGTTCCTCCTGATCAACATGATGACTTTGTTGCACATGTGACTGACTGGTATGAGTGTTCCTCTGTTGAGACCTATAACAATGACCTTGTGAGCAGTGTTCAGAACTACTTAGAGCCGCCACTGAAACCTCCTGGTACTCTAAACCCAACTAACTTCCATAATAATTATACCTCCTATAAAAACCATACTTATTACAATGATCCTAAACTTCAAATCAAAATCAAAATCTTTATTTCCTAGTAAAGTTTACAATGTGTGGTTTACATGTTATAAAATATTAACTACAAAGAAGGCCACTAACAGGCCTAGGCATTTCGGGCAGACTAATACTAATTCTTACTCTATATTGATATAGGTTATATGGAGCAGTACATTTGAATATACATTATTATATACATACATAATTAGATACATACCTAATTAAGTACATACACAATTAGATTTAAAATAGAACAAATAATAATATTACAAATGATAGAATTAGTGATGTGATTGTATTTGTCTTGGCATGATACACTGTTTCTATTAAAGCTGGAAAAGTATCTTAAGCAAACTTAGGACTAACTTAACATTTAATAGGCAATAACTATATTAGGAATTTTATATTTACATTCGTTTGGGTGAGTGTAAGTGTAAATTAGGGGGGAATTACAGATAACGAGAGTAAGACTATATTGTTTTTGATGTGTTCATGATACAAAAAGAGAATTAGATGGTTTTCATTTGGTTAGCTGATGATGGGGTGTGTTAGGGAGATGAGATGTTTTTAACAGTAGTTTTGGAAATGGTGGTCGAGTCTGCGGTTCTAGTTTTCAGGCAGCGTGTTCCAGATTTTAGGCCCTTTTATGTACATCGAATTTTTGTAGAGGTTTAGCCAGACACAAGGAATGTCAGAGATTTTTGTGACTGGTATTGTGGCTATAGGTCCTGTTGCAACTATCGAGAAAGTGTTTTAGTTCAGGGTAAATATTAGAACTTATGGTTCTGTAAATGTAGGTTGCACAGTAGTAGATGTGAATGTTCTGTACTGTGAATAAGTTTAGGTTTTTGAAGAGTGGGGGGGGGGGTGTTGTCTAGCATTGGATTGAGTGATATTCTTACTGCGGCTTTTTGTTGGGTTATTATTGGCTTTAGGTGGGTTGGTGCTGTTGAGCCCCAAGCACAAATAGCATAGGTGAGGTAGGGATAGATGAGTGAATAGTATAGTGTGAGTAGGGCTGATTGTGGCATGTAGTAACGTATCTTGGAGAGGATCCCAACTGTTTCGGATACTTTTTTTATTTGTTGGATATGGGTGTTGAATTTCAGGTTGCTGTGTGCGTGCGTGTGTCTACTCACCTAGTTGTACTCACCTAGTTGTGTGTGTGTGTGTGTGTGTGTGTGTGTGTGTAACGAAACACTTCGAAATGTTTCGGCCCCGCCGGGAATTGAACCCGGGCCCTCCGTGCGTGAAGCAAGAGCGCTAGCCACCATGCCATCGGGGTGTGTGTGTGTGTGTACTCACCTAGTTGTACTCATCTAGCTGTGGTTGCAGGAATCGATTCATAGCTCCTGGCCCCGCCTCTTCACTGGCCGCTACTGGGTCACTCTCCCTTCACCATGAGCCTTATCGTACCTCTTCTTAAAGCTATGAATGGATCCTGCCTCCATTACATCACTTCCCACGCTATTTCACTTCCTGACAACTCTGTGACTGAAGAAATACTTCCTAACATTTCTGTGATTCATCCGAGTCTTCAACTTCCAACTGTGACCCCTTGTTGCTGTGTCCCATCTCTGGAACATTCTGTCTCTGTCCACCTTGTTAATTCCTCTCAGTATTTTATACGTCGTTATCATGTCCCCCCTATCTCTCCTGTCCTCCAGTGTCGTCAGGTCGATTTCCCTTAACCTCTCCTCGTAGGACACCCCTTAGCTCCGGGACTAGTCTTGTTGCAAACCTTTGCACTTTCTCTAGTTTCTTTATGTGCTTGGTTAGGTGTGGGTTCCAAACTGGTGCTGCGTACTCCAGTATGGGCCTAACGTACACAGTGTACAGGGTTCTGAACGATTCCTTATTAAGATGTCGAAATGCTGTTCTTAGGTTTGCTAGGCGCCCGTATGCTGCAGCAGTTATTTGGTTGATGTGCGCCTCAGGAGATGTGCCAGGTGTTATACTCACCCCAAGATCTTTTTCCTTGAGCGAGGTTTGTAGTCTCTGGCCCCCTAGACTGTACTCCGTCTGCGGTCTTATTTGCCCTTCCCCAATCTTCATGACTTTGCACTTGGTGGGGTTGAACTCCAGGAGCCAATTTGTGGACCAGTCCTGCAGCCTGTCCAGATCCCTTTGTAGTTCTGCCTGGTTCTCATCCGCAAACATCTGCAAACAGGGACACTTCGGAGGCTATTCCTTCCGCCATTTCATTCACAAATACCAGAAACAGCACCGGTCGTAGGACTGACCCCTGTGGAACCCCACTCGTCACAGGCGCCCACTCTGACACCTCGCCACGAACCATGACTCTCTGCTGTCTTCCTGACAGGTATTCCCTGATCCATTGGAGTGCCTCCAGCTTTTGCACTAATCTCTTGTCTGGAACTGTGTCAAACGCCTTCTTACAGTGTGTGTGTGAGAGACCCAATTAATATTTGCACTAATAACTCATTACAGTTGTGACCGGGTGTGGACGTGTGAATGGCTCATTACTTTGTAATTTGTTCATGATTGTAACCATGTATAGACGTGTACATGATTCATTACCTTTGTAACTTGTCATGATTGTGACCAGATCTACCTGGAGTTCATTACCTTTGTAACTTGTTCAACTATCAAAACTTTGGGGCCCAGTCCCTGGACCCATTATGTACCTCTGTAATGTTTTCACTTCCCCCCACAGGATGGGTATGGGGTGCATAATAAAGACATTAAACTAACGGGTTCCATGGAACTGAACCTGCTTCAAGGTCGAGGCATGATTGCTTAATAGAATAAAGAATGGTGTAAAAATCAGAAGAGGGATTAGTCGCAAGTGAAAGTTCCATATGGGTCAATTAACAAGTTAAACGAGGAAATAAATTCCAAGGTAAGTTAGTAGACTAAGCAAAAATTGGGCAACAAATTCCGAAGACTTTATCAGGTAACTCCAGAAGGACTGAACAATTATTGCAGTGGTCGTAGTACAACGGACATACCTAAGGTGTTAAGCTTTGAAAAAAAGAGTACTCATGATACCTAGAGAAGCCTAGAAAATCTTTTTCACTACTGTGATAAAGATTTAGGAGCTGATGTTGCCAAAAGGTGAAGCGAAGGCAGTAGTGTCTAGTTGTTCATAATGAAGTTAATAGGTTACCAGTCTTAACATAAAGTGCGCCACAAGTAATAAGTCTCAAAGTTGTACAAAACTTGACTTATTAAGAAAATCTCATTTAGATCATGTAGTGAATTTCTGGTTTATGGAAAGGATATAAATATGTTGGAAAAGATAAAAACGTTAATAACCAAATTCCAAGCATCAGACGCCTTCTCACATAAACTAACAAATAAACTTCCACTCTATTACTGGTGTAAGGGAACAAGTAGGTTAGAAGGTTAAAGTGTAGCAATAAAGAAGATTAAACAGAGGACATGACCAAGACATTCTACATAAATAAAAAGGGCCATGCAGGAAAGTAACATACTGTAAAAAGTGTAAAAATACCATATAAACGAATTTTTATTATAATCAAATTATGTGGTAAATCCGTAAGGGTCATACAACGCTACGAGAAGGGATGTGTGGAAGTAGAAATGTGCGAATGTTGAAGAATAACATTTAGTATTCATAGTCTGGCAGCCGTGGAGATGGTATTAATAGAATGGTGACATTGGTGCGCTTATAAATAACTTTACCCTAAGACACTTGACATATTTTACACACGCATACACAATTTTATATAATATTATATATATATATTATATAGTAGGTAGTAGGTTGGTAGACAGCAACCATTCGGGGAGGTACTACCGTCCTACCAAGTGAGTGTAAAAAGGAAGCATGTACGTGTATTTGTTTTACATGATGGTAGGATTGCTGGTGTCTTTTTTTTCTGTCTCAATAACATGCAAGATTTCAGGTACGTCTTGCCACTTCTACTTACACTTAGGTCACACTACACATACATGTACACGTTTATGTATACACACTCATCTGAGTTTTTTCTTTGATTTTATCTTAATAGTTCTTGTTCTTATTACTTTTCCTTTCATATCCATGGGGAAGTGGAATAAGAATCTTTCCTCCGTAAGCCATGCGTGTTGTAAAAGTCAACTAAAATGCCAGGAACAATGGGCTAGTAACCCCTTTTCCAAGTGAGAGAGTACTTGTGGTTGGGGATCTCAATGCTAAAGTGGGTAAAAATGTTGTGGAGGGAGTAGTAGGTAAATTTGGGGTGTCAGGGGTAAATGTAAATGGGGAACCTTTAATTGAGCTATGTGTAGAAAGAGGTTTGGTAATAAGTAATACATATTTTATGAAAAAGAAGTTAAATAAGTATATACAAGGTATGATATAGCACGTAATGAAAATAGTTTGTTAGATTATGTATTGGTGGATAAAAGGTTGATGGGTAGGCTTCAGGATGTACATGTTTATAGAGGGGCAACGGATATATCGGATCATTATTTGGTTGTAGCTACAGTTAGAGTAAAAGGTAGATGGGACAAAAAGAAAATGGCAACAGCAAGTAAGAAAGAGGTAAAAGTGCATAAACTAAGGGAGGAGGAAGTTAGGGTGAGATATAAGCAACTATTGGCAGAAAGGTGGGCTAGTGCAAGTAGGAGTAGTGGGGGGGGGGGGGTTGAAGAGGGTTGGGATAGTTTTAAAAATGCAGTATTAGAATGTGGGGCAGAAGTTTGTGGCTATAGGAGGGTGGGTGCAGGAGGAAAGAGGAGTGAGTGGTGGAATGAAGAAGTAAAGGGTGTGATAAAAGAGAAAAAGGTAGCTTATGAGAGGTTTTTACAAAACAGAAGTGTTAATAGAAGAGCAGAGTATATGGAGAGTAAAAGAAAGGTGAAAAGAGTGGTGAGAGAGTGCAAAAGGAGAGCAGATGATAGAGTGGGATAGGCTCTGTCAAGAAATTTTGCTGAAAACAAGAAAAATTTTTGGAGTGAGATAAACAAGGTAAGAAAGCCTAGGGAACAAATGGATTTGTCAGTTAAAAACAGAGTAGGGGAGTTAGTAGATGGAGAGATGGAGGTATTGGGTAGATGGCGGGAATATTTTGAGGAACTTTTAAATGTCGATGAAAAAAGGGAGGCTGTAATTTCATGCACGGGCCAGGGAGGTACAACATCGTTTAGGAGTGAAGAAGAGCAGGATGTGAGTGTGGGGGAGGTGCGTGAGGCATTACGTAGAATGAAAGGGGGTAAAGCAGATGGAACTGACGGGATCATGACAGAAATGTTAAAAGCAGGGAGGGATATAGTGTTGGAGTGGTTGGTATTTTTGTTTAATAAATGTATGAAAGACGGGAAGGTACCTAGGGATTGGCAGAGAGCATGTATAGTTCCTTTATATAAAGGGAAGGGGGATAAAATAGATTGTAAGAATTATAGGGGAATAAGTTTACTG
Source organism: Cherax destructor (assembly GCA_009830355.1). Lineage (NCBI taxonomy): Eukaryota > Metazoa > Arthropoda > Malacostraca > Decapoda > Parastacidae > Cherax > Cherax destructor. Next base: position 552 of record WNWK01020348.1, on the reverse strand, counting down.
AGTACCTTTGATATACCTTTGAAGAGTTTATCTACTCTCTGAGCCCGGCCATGGGCCAGGCTCGTCTGGTGCTTGCCTGGTCAACCAGGCTGTTGCTGCTGGAGGCCCGCTGCCCCACATATCCATCACAGCCTGGTTGATCTGGCACCTGGTGAAGATACTTGTCCAGTTTCCTCTTGAAGGCTTCTACACTGGTTCCAGCCGTGTTTCGGATATCTTCTGGTAAGATGTTGAATAGTCTGGGACCCCGGATGTTAATACAGTGCTCCCGTATTGTCCCCACCGCACCCCTGCTCCTCACTGGGTTTATTTTACACTTCCTCCCATATCTCTCACTCCAGTATGTTATGGTAGTGTGCAGATTTGGGACCAGGCCCTCAAGTACTTTCCAGGTATATATTATCATGCATCTCTCTCTCCGCTCCAATGAGTGCATGTTCAAGACTTGAAGGCGTTCCCAATAATTTAGATGTTTCAATGGCTCAATGTGAGCCGTAAACGATCTCTGAATTTGTTTCAGCTCTGATATTTCTCGCCCTGAACGGGGCCGTC
>WNWK01020347.1:20000-36028 GCA_009830355.1 Cherax destructor | reverse complement strand
CTACACCTGTTTGAAGAGATAAATTAAAAATGTTAGATATTGGTTCACAGAGTTCCATTTTGCATTCCTTAAGAACCCTTGCAAAAAGCTCATCAGGACCCGGCAATTTATTTTGCTTCAGTCGGTCCAGCTGTTTCATAATCATTTCGCTAGTGACTGTGATATTACATAATTTATCCTCTTCTCGGCCTCTGTAAAAATTAACTACTGGGATATTATTAATGTCTTCCTGTGTGAAAACCGAGAGAAAATAATTATTAAAAATAGAGCACATATCATTCTCCTTGTCAGTAAGATGCCCAAAGTTATTTTTAAGGGGACCTATCTTATCCCTAACTTTTGTTCTATAAACCTGGAAAAAACCCTTTGGGTTAGTTTTCGAATCCCTAGCAACTTTAATTTCATAGTCCCGTTTAGCTTTTCTTTTTCCCCTTTTAACGTCCCTCTTAATGTCAGTATACTGATTTATAAGATGACCCTCACCTCTTTTTATGCGCCTATAAATTCCTTTCTTCTGCCCTAAAATATATTTGAGCCTATTATTCATCCATTTTGGGTCACCTTTACTTGATCTAATTTCTTTATACGGGATAAATGTTCTTTGGGCAGCCTGTATAGTGTTAAGAAAACTGTCATATTGATACCTCTCTTCTTCACCCCAGTCCACAGTTGATAAGTGTTCTCTAAGTCCATTATAATCTGCTAAGCAAAAATCTGGGACCATTACTGAATTATCCCTACTATCATACATCCATTCAATGCTAAAGGTAATTGACTTGTGGTCGCTTGAGCCGAGTTCCACTGTAATTTCTAAATTATTAACAAAGGTTTCCTTGTAGATGAATGGTTCAGAGAACCGACAAGTTATAAATTAGACACATATGCAACACTTGGGTATCTTTATTGAGGAAACGTTTCGCCACACAGTGGCTTCATCAGTCCAATACAAAGTAGAAAGGTGTAAGGAGAGGAGGAGTTTGAGGTTATCAGTCCCTCGGCCTGGAGTCGATGTGTTCAGTCCATCAATCTTGTTAGAAGTGTAGCACAAGGCCGTAGAGGTGGCTTATATGCTGAAATCCAAGGTGAGGTGAAGCAGGAGGAGGCGGGGTCATAGTAGTACCATCCATATTCTAAGTAGTCTTCGTCCAAAGGTTGGACAAGTGTAGAAGAATTCGTTTGTATCAAGATCCCAAGTTGTTGCTGTGTCAGACAGGATGTAGATGAATGGTTCAGAGAACCGACAAGTTGATGGACTGAACACATCGACTCCAGGCCGAGGGACTGATAACCTCAAACTCCTCCTCTCCTTACACCTTTCTACTTTGTATTGGACTGATGAAGCCACTGTGTGGCGAAACGTTTCCTCAATAAAGATACCCAAGTGTTGCATATGTGTCTAATTTATAACTTGTCGGTTCTCTGAACCATTCATCTACATCCTGTCTGACACAGCAACAACTTGGGATCTTGATACAAACGAATTCTTCTACACTTGTCCAACCTTTGGACGAAGACCTACTTAGAATAGTGGATGGTACTACTATGACCCCGCCTCCTCCTGCTTCACCTCACCTGATTTCAGCATATAAGCCACCTCTACGGCCTTGTGCTACACTTCTAACAAGATTGATGGACTGAACACATCGACTCAGGCCGAGGACTGATAACCTCAAACTCCTCCTCTCCTTACACCTTTCTACTTTGTATTGGACTGATGAAGCCACTGTGTGGCGAAACGTTTCCTCAATAAAGATACCCAAGTGTTGCATATGTGTCTAATTTATAAAGGTTTCCTTGCTTGCCAGAACCAAGTCAAGTAGGTTATTTCCCCTTGTAGGTTCTGTTACAAACTGCTTTAAAAAGCAATCCTGAACTACTTCTAAAAAGTCGTTAGATCCTAAATTCCCTGTCATGAAATTCCAATCAATCTGACTAAAGTTAAAGTCCCCCAAATTACTACGTTATTGTGTCTTGTGGCCTTAACAATTTCCTCCCAAAGTAGTCTCCCCTTTTTCCCTATCTAAGTTTGGAGGACGGTAAATCACGCCTAAAATCAATTTTTCACACCCTCTGAAAATTCTATCCAGACAGACTCTGTATGTGTTAATTCAGACTTTATACCCGTTTTTATGCAACAATTTAAATGATCACGGACATAGAGTGCCACCCCACCCCCTTTCCCGATACTTCTGTCTACTTGGAACAATTTAAAACCCTGAATGTGACATTCGGCAGGCAAGTCCCGATTTTTCATATTAAACCATGTCTCAGTTATTGCAAAAACATCAATATTACCCGTACTTGCAACTAATCTCAACTCGTCCATCTTATTCCTAGCACTACGATTATTGGTGTAATATATATTTAGAGACCCTCCTTTCTCTTTACCCTTCCTACTCATCTCTGTTTTTCCACTATACCTATTACTGTCCTTGTCATCTAGTGTCACTAGCTTTCCACTATCCACCTTATTCTGCCTATTACTAGTTCTCCTACAACTTATAATATTACTACACTGGGACTTCTCTGTTTTCCCCCAAAACCCATACCACTAACTATTTCTAGTTTAAAGCCCTAACAGCTCCCTCCACTGCAGTTGCCAGTGCCCCACCCCAGACCTGGATAAGTGAACCCCATCCCTGGCATACATGTCATTTCTGCCATAGAAGAGGTCCCAGTTGTCAATGAATGTTACTGAATTTTCCTTACAGTATTTGTCAGCCAGCAATTGACACCAATTGCCCTGGACAGCCATTCATTTCAACTCCTCTCCTTGGCAAAATACCACATATGACAGGGTTCCCACCCTCCTTCCTAATTATGTCTATTGCTGACCTAAACCTGCTAGTCAGGTCCTCACTCCTACGTCTGCCAACATCGTTGCCTCCAGCACTGAGACAGATAATAGGATTGCTCCCATTACCTCTCATGATGTCGTCCAGACGGCTAACAATATCCTCCATCCCAGCCCCAGGATAGCAAACCCTCTGTCTCCTACTCCTATCAATCAAACAGAAAGCCCTATCCATGTACCTAACCTGACTGTCCCCAACAACAACAATGTTTTTACCTTCCTTTGTGTCTTTCGTCGTGACGCTCCCAGAAGTCGACTCACATTCATCGGGTAGCACGGAGAATGGGTTCGATGTTTCCACAACATTCTCCTGGGTCTTCGTTGTTTCTACCTCCCCACCCGTCCTCTTGAGCCTTAACTTTGTCCCATGCGTTTTAGCCACTGTCCAGGTTCCTTTCCTGGCTTTAGGATTCTCAACAATAGGATTACTACGAATCCTCTTGTTTTCCTCAGTCAGTCGCTGTATCTCAAGCTTAGCTACCCTCAGTTCTTCCTTCAGCTGCTGGTAGAGTAGCTCAAGAGAGGACATCTTCTTCAGATTGACAGAGAGCACACAAGACACGTCTTCACTGAGTTAAGTCAGGTCCAGTCTCTGATGTGGTACTCTATCAAAAGCCTTACTAAAATCCAAATAAACAATATCGAATTCTTTATCATTATCAACTGCCTCAAAAGCCTTACTGAAAAAAGTTAATAAATTAGTTAGGCAGGAACGGCCCCTGATGAATCCATGCTGAGTATCATTAATCAAATTATGCCTATCGAGATGGCTTCTTATGTTATCAGCTATAATCGACTCTAGTAATTCCTACAATTGATGTTAGACTTATTGGGCGGTAATTTGATGGTAACGACTTGTCCCCTGCTTTAAAAATAGGAATTACATTAGCCATCTTCCACGTATCCGGCACTACACCTGTTTGAAGAGATAGGTTAAAAATGTTAGTTAAGGGTTCGCAGAGTTCTATTTTGCATTCCTTAAGAACCCTTGAAAAAAGCTCATCAGGGCCTGGCGATTTATTTTGCTTCAAACGGTCTATCTGTTTGATAACCTTTTTGCTAGTGACTGTGATACTACATAATTTATCTTCTTCAGGCCCACTAAAATACCTAATTCTTGGGATATTATTAGTGTCTTCCTGAGTGAAAACCGAGAGAAAATAATTATTAAAAATAGAGCACATTTCATTCTCTTTGTCAGTAAGATACCCATAATTATTTTTAAGGGGACCTATCTTATCTCTAACTTTTGTTCTATACACCTGGAAAAAACTTTTTGGTTAGTTTAAAAACTTTTTGGGTTAGTTAAAAACTTTTTGGGTTAGTTAAAATCTTTTTGGGTTAGTTAAAAACTTTTTGGGTTAGTTTATTATCAAGGAACTATAAAATGAAACGTGAGAAGAAGGCTTATAAAGAGGCAAAATGCACCTCACAGTCACATCACACTAACAAAGAAAACACCTCACAGTAGCGTAACAACGCACGACTCTGTGAAGAGGAAAATAAGAAAGGACCTGAAACTCTTCCCAAGAAATAAGATTAGTCCAATTTATCATTAAATTCTTCCCAAATTTTATTAATTATAAATGAATCCAATTTATATAAACCAAAAGAAATATTCATATTATTTTCAAAATTGCTTTTAATAAAACATGATTCTATTATATTCCTCTCAACCATGGACTTGCTTGATACAACCTTCTCAGCATTTTGAAAATCAATTGGATGGTTAAAGTCTCTCACATGAATAAATAGAGCATTATAATCTTGTCCAGTTCTAATGCTATATTTATGTTGTTTTAATCTTAGTTCAAGACTTTTACCAGTTTGACCATAATAAAATTTATCGCATATTTTACAGGGAATCTTATAGACACATCCGTCAGCATTTTGGGGGGAATTTTTTATCAAAAGTCTTTTTACTGTATCAAGATTTTTAAATACAACTTTGATATTAAAATTCTTAAGAACAGAAGTAAAATCAACCAAGTTTTCATGGTAAGGGAGAACCAACATATTTTTGGTTGAATAAGGTTGGTTGTCCCTTTTTGGATTGTAAAAAGTATTTCTAGATATTTTAAAAGATTTATCAATTATGTTTCTTGGGTATTTTAAATCATTAGCTATTTCATAAATTTTAGAGATTTCTTCATCTATGAACTCTGGACTACAAATGCGTAAAGCTCTCAAAAACATAGAAGAGAAAACCGACACTTTAACTCTATCTTGATGTGAAGAGTAATAGTGTACATAGGAACAATTATTTGTAGGTTTTCTGTAAATTTTAAATTTAAAATCAATGTTACCCTTAATAATAAAAACATCTAGGAAAGGCAATGAGTTATTTACTTCAAATTCAACAGTAAAATTTATAGAATGAGCTAAGCTATTTAATTTAACAAGGAAATGGTTTATGTCTACTTTCTTAGGCATAAGGCACAAAATGTCATCAACATATCTATACCACTTAGCTCTATTGGGAAGGATTGTGTTAAGCAATCTTGTTTCGAAAAATTCCATATATAAATTACTAAGAACAGGTGAAAGAGGATTTCCCATTGCCATACCAAACTTCTGAGTGTAAAACTCATCATTAAATACAAATTTTGCATCAACAATACAAAGTTTAATAAGTTTAATGATAGTAGGAACTGGCAATGGTAAATCGTAATTAACCAGTTCTTCAGATAAGAACTTTAGTAAATCATCAACTGGAACTTTTGTAAACAAGGAGGTAACATCAAAACTAACCATATTGAAATCATTTAAATCAGTCAAGGTGCTTAATTTATCAACTAAATCTAAGTTGTTTTTAACATTAAAATTAGAAATTTTTCCAACAATTGGGCTCAAAATATCAACAAGCCATTTAGAAAGTTTATAAGAAACTGAACCTATGGAGCTAATAATTGGTCTAACAGGATTACCAGGTTTGTGTGTTTTAATTAATCCATACATATAAGGTAAAGATGGATTAGTGGAAGTAAATTTTTTAAGATTCCCTGTAAAATATGCGATAAATTTTATTATGGTCAAACTGGTAAAAGTCTTGAACTAAGATTAAAACAACATAAATATAGCATTAGAACTGGACAAGATTCTAATGCTCTATTTATTCATGTGAGAGACTTTAACCATCCAATTGATTTTCAAAATGCTGAGAAGGTTGTATCAAGCAAGTCCATGGTTGAGAGGAATATAATAGAATCATGTTTTATTAAAAGCAGTTTTGAAAATAATATGAATATTTCTTTTGGTTTATATAAATTGGATTCATTTATAATTAATAAAATTTGGGAAGAATTTAATGATAAATTGGACTAATCTTATTTCTTGGGAAGAGTTTCAGGTCCTTTCTTATTTTCCTCTTCACAGAGTCGTGAGATGTTACGCTACTGTGAGGTGTTTTCTTTGTTAGTGTGATGTGACTGTGAGGTGTATTTGCCCTTTATAAGCCTTCTTCTCACGTTTCCTTTTATAGTTCCTTGATAATGTGAGTAGTCACGAAAGCGCTTGGAATTCTTCTATTTTTCATAGTGGTTGTTTAGCATATTTTGATATCACCTGTTTACTGTGATCTTTTGCTATATATATATATATATATATATATATATATATATATATATATATATATATATATATATATATATATATGTCGTGCCGATTAGGTAAAACTGGTCAATTAGCAAGAACTCATCTAAAATTAAGTCCTTTCTAAAATTTTCTCTTATACGTTTAAAGATATATTTTTTCATTTATGATAATGTAAGAATTTACAATTTTGTACCAAGAGAAACTTTGAAAACCTACCTAACCTTATTACAACAAGCGCAATTTAATTTAGCCTAACCCAACTAAATATATTTTAGATACTTTTACAATAATTTAATAATTAACAAACACAATGAAATATATTTTTTCGTTAGGTTCAGAATGATCTTTGCGAAATTATTGCATACACAAATTTTCACTTGTCTTATATGGCAAGAAGAGCGTTGCTATTTAAGCCAAAATCGCAAGTTTTACCAAATCGGCACGACACATATATATATATATATATATATATATATATATATATATATATATATATATATATATATATATATATATATATATATATATATATATATACACTGCGACTAGCTGGGGACCATCCAATCCTTGGATGGTCCAATTGGTTAGAGCGTCGTGAATTTTCCTCACCAAGAGGCGGGCTAAAACAACACAGGTTCGATCCCCGGCTAGTCGCAGTGTTCTTATTGATTAAATACCACTCGTTCGTGGTTACAAATACTATATATATATATATATATATATATATATATATATATATAAATAAATAAAAAAAAAATATATATATATATATATATATATATATATATATATATATATATATATATATATAATATCCACGGGGAAGTTGAACAGAATTCTTCCTCCGTAAGCCATGAATGTTGTAAGAGGCGACTAAAATGCCTTGAGCAAGGGGCTAGTAACCCCTTCTCCTGTATATATTACTAAATTTAAAGAGAGAAGCTTTCACTTCTCTTGGGCTACCGTGCCTCAGTGGGATACGACCGGTTTGTTGAAAGAAGAAGATATGAATATCCTAGGTAGTAGGTTGGTAGACAGCAACCACCCAGGGAGGTACTACCGTCCTGCCAAGTGAGTGTAAAATGGAGACCTATAATTGTTTTACATGATGGTAGGATTTCTGGTGTCTTTTTGTGTCTCATAAACATGCAAGATTTCAGGTACAAACATATGTATACACACCCCTTTGCTATAACTTCATCCCAGTAGGGTCGGAGACCCTTGTAGCATGGGGCAAATGTACTCTAAAGTTCCTCAAAGAGCTGAGTGAAAAACTCATCACAGAAACCAAGGATCACAGAGCGGCCATCTTCCTCTTTCAGAGACTCAGTGTTGCAATCCAGAGGGAAAATGCCTGCAGCATTCTGGGCACACGGCCCACTGCCAGGGAGCTGGTCGAAGTATTTGACATGTAGCTCTGAGTTGTTATCTATGTTGTTTTACTCCCTATTGTATTCTTGTCAATGTATTTTGTCTTGAAATAAAGTTTATACACAGTCAAAAGATGAGGTGGTAGGGGAAGTGGAATATTCAAATGGCTTCAGAAAGAAATCTAAATATTCTTCATTGAAGCCTTTTATCCACTTCTCGAGGCTATGGGTCCACAATGTAACCAGAGGTGGACCCATATATATATATATATATATATATATATATATATGAGTCACTGTGAGTGCTGCAGCAGGCTGTGACGTCATGGTAACGGCTGCTACCCCGCATAATGCACTGACGGGAAGACTCCCTGTATGGTAGGCCTTTGAATTCCGTCACGGCATTACGTTGGGCGCTCACCCGCCAAAATGCCATATATATATATATATATATATATATATATATATATATATATATATATATATAAGTGGTAGGGAAGTGGAATATTCAAATGGCTTCAGAAAGAAATCTAAATATTTTTCCTATATATATATATATATATATATATATATATATATATATATATATATATATATATATATATATATATATATATATATATATATATATATATAAAGGGTAAGTGGAGCACTTCGGAGTCTGTGGAGACTAAGAACTTTGTCCATGGAATTAAAGAGGGGAATGTATGAGAGTATAGTTATACCAACACTCTTATATGGGTGTGAAGCATGGGTGATGAATGTTGCAATGAGGAGAAGGCTGGAGGCAGTGGAGATGTCATGTCTGAGGTCAATGTGTAGTGTGAATATAATGCAGAGAATTCGGAGTTTGGAAATTAGGAGGAGGTGCGGGATTACCAAAACTATTATCCAGAGAGCTGAGGAGGGGTTGTTGAGGTGGTTTGGACATGTAGAGAGAATAGAACGAGACAGAATGACTTCGAGAGTGTATAAATCTGTAGTGGAGGGAAGGCGGGGTAGGGGTCGGCCTAGGAAAGGTTGGAGGGAGGGGGTAAAGGAGGTTTTGTGTGCGAGGGCTTGGACTTCCAGCAAGCATGTGTGAGCGTATTTGATAGGAGTGAATGGAGACAAATGGTTTTTAATACTTGACGTGCTGTTGGAGTGTGAGCAAAGTAACATTTATGAAGGGATTCAGGGAAACCGGCAGGCAGGACTTGAGTCCTGGAGATGGGAAGTACAGTGTCTGCACTCTGAAGGAGGGGTGTTAATGTTGCAGTTTTATAACTGTAGTGTAAAGCACCCCTCTGGCAAGACAGTGATGGAGTGAATGATGATGAAAGTTTTTCTTTTTCGGACCACCCTGCCTTGGTAGAAATCGGCCTATGTGTTAATAAAATAATAATAACAATAATAATATATATATATATATATATATATATATATATATATATATATATATATATATATATATATATATATATATGCAAAAAGATCACAGTAAACAGGTGATATCAAAATATGCAAGAAAACCACTATGAAAAAATAGAGGAATTCCGAGCGCTTTCGAGACTACTCACATTATAAGTTTTGCAACTTCCAAAAAACTTAATAATATTGAAATTGCAAAAGCCTTTTGTAATTTAGAAAAATCCTCCGATTTATCCACTTATGAAATTAATATTAGTAAGGGGATGGTATATAGCTCAATGTTAAAACAAAATATTCCCAATTGCCCTCAATTGCGCCTTACTAAAGCAGATAAAATAAATGCAATAGTAATTATGAAAGAAAACTGATTAACAAGATAAAATGAATAACCTCCTAGATGGTACTGAAACCTATTCTAAACTTAGAAAGAATCCCTTAGAAACTGTTAACAGCAATTTCAATAAAACAATAAAACATCTACTGAAGGGCAAAGATGAATTAAATAAAAAATTTACTTCCACTAATCCAACTTTACCTTATATGTATGGATTAATAAAAACACACAAACCAGGTAATCCTCATAGACCAATTATTAGCTCCATAGGTTCAGTTCTTGATCCTATGGTCGTTATTACATTCTGACAATCAAGCTTATTACTCTATAACAAATACTCGGCCTGTTTTTAGTATCTTTCTAACGTAGACAATTAAGGTATCATTTATCATTTAACAATTAGCCTATTACCAGAATTGTAATAAGAAAATAATCATTTGGGAATACAAAACATATACTAACTTTTAAAATCTTTACAAGTACTTGGTACATAACCACCCGACACTATTCTCAGTGTCATAACACATCTATTATCACCCGTGTCACACGACATTCTTCCAATAATAATAAGTACATTGCCATGACCCTACCTTCCCCGTGTCACTCGACACTACCTTTTCTCCATGTCACACGACACCTCCATGTCATAACACACCTCCGTGTCACACGACACTACCTTTTCACAGGGCTACACGACAATACTTCTCTGCCACACATCACCCTTATATCCTTATCACCGACACAGTAGAACTTTTCTTACAAATACCACCGAAAACACACGACACTACCTTCTTTCAGTGTCACTCGACACTACCTTCTCTCAGTGTCACTCGACAGTACCTTCTCTCAGTGTCACTCGACACTACCTTCTCTCAGTGTCACTCGATACTCTCTCATTGTCACTCGACACTCTCTCAGTGTCACTCGACACTCTCTCAGTGTCACTCGACACTCTCAGTGTCACTCGACACTCTCTCAGTGTCACTCGACACTCTCTCAGTGTCACTCGACACTCTCTCAGTGTCACTCGACAATCTCTCAGTGTCACTCGACACTCTCTCAGTGTCACTCGACACTCTCTGTGTCATTCGACACTCTCTCAGTGTCACTCGACTCTCTCTCAGTGTCACTGGACACTCTCTCAGTGTCACTTGACACTCTCTCAGTGTCACTCGACACTCTCTCAGTGTCACTCGACACTCTCTCAGTGTCACTCGACACTTTCTCAGTGTCACTCGACACTCTCTCAGTGTCACTCGACACTCTCTCAGTGTCACTCGACACTCTCTCAGTATCATTCGACATTCAGTGTCAATCGACACTCTCTCAGTGTCACTCGACAATCTCTCAGTGTCACTCGACACTCTCTCAGTGTCACTGGACACTCTCTCAGTGTCACTCGACACTCTTACAGTGTCACTCGACACTCTCAGTGTCACTCGACACTCTCTCAGTGTCACTGGACACTCTCTCAGTGTCACTGGACACTCTTTCAGTGTCACTCGACACTCTCTCAGTGTCACTCGACACTCTCAGTGTCACTCGACACTCTCAGTGTCACACGACACTACCTTCTCTCAGTGTCACACGACACTACCTTCTCTCAGTGTCACACGACACTACCTTCCCTCAGTGTCACACGACACTACCTTCTTTCAGTGTCACACGACACTACCTTCTTTCAGTGTCACACGACACTACCTTCTTTCAGTGTCACACGACACTACCTTCTTTCAGTGTCACACGACACTACCTTCTTTCAGTGTCACACGACACTACCTTCTTTCAGTGTCACACGACACTACCTTCTTTCAGTGTCACACGACCTACTTTCTTTCAGTGTCAAACGACACTACCTTCTTTCAGTGTCACACGACACTACCTTCTTTCAGTGTCACACGACACTACCTTCTTTCAGTGTCACACGACACTACCTTCTTTCAGTGTCACACGACACTACCTTCTTTCAGTGTCACACGACACTACCTTCTTTCAGTGTCACACGACTACCTCTGTGTCACCTCCTTCTTTCAGTGTCACACGACACTACATTCTTTCAGTGTCACACGACACTACCTTCTTTCAGTGTCACACGACACTACGCTTCTTTCAGTGTCACACGACACTACCTTCTTTCAGTGTCACACGACACTACCTTCTCTCAGTGTCACACGACACTACCTTCTTTCAGTGTCACACGACACTACCTTCTTTCAGTGTCACACACGTCGTGGGATGAAGCCATCAGGTGAACTGCATGAGGCCGTCAAGTGAAGTGATTAGCGTCACTGAATGTTTGGATTAGCGTCACTGAATGTTTGGATTAGTGTCATTGAATGTTTGGATTAGTGTCACCGAATGTTTGGATTAGTGTCACCGAATGTTTGGATTAGTGTCACTGAATGTTTGGATTAGTGTCATTGAATGTTTGGATTAGCATCACTGAATGTTTGGATTAGTGTCACTGAATGTTTGGATTAGCGTCACTGAATGTTTGGATTAGTGTCATTAAATGTTTGGATTAGCGTTACTGAATGTTTGGATTAGTGTCACTGAATGTTTGGATTAGTGTCACTGAATGTTTGGATTTGTGTCATTGAATGTTTGGATTAGTGTCACTGAAGGTTTAGATTAGTGTCACTGAATGTTTGGATTAGTGTCACCGAATGTTTGGATTAGCGTCACTGAATGTTTGGATTAGCGTCACTGAATGTTTGGATTAGCGTCACTGAATGTTTGAATTAGTGTCATTGAATGTTTGGATTAGCATCACTGAATGTTTGTATTAGTGTCACTGAATGTTTGGATTAGTGTCACTGAATGTTTGTATTAGTGTCATTGAATGTTTGGATTAGCATCACTGAATGTTTTGATTAGTGTCACTGAATGTTTGGATTAGCGTCACTGAATGTTTGGATTAGCGTCACTGAATGTTTGGATTAGCGTCACTGAATGTTTGGATTAGTGTCACTGAATGTTTGGATTAGTGTCACTGAATGTTTGGATTAGTGTCACTGAATGTTTGGATTAGCGTCACTGAATGTTTGGATTAGCGTCACTGAATGTTTGGATTAGCGTCACTGAATGTTTGGATTAGCGTCACTGAATGTTTGGATTAGTGTCACTGAATGTTTGGATTAGCGTCACTGAATGTTTGGATTAGCGTCACTGAATGTTTGGATTAGCGTCACTGAATGCTTGGATTAGTGTCACTGAATGTTTGGATTAGCGTCACTGAATGTTTGGATTAGTGTCACTGAATGTTTGGATTAGCGTCACTGAATGTTTGGATTAGTGTCACTGAATATTTGGATTAGTGTCACTGAATGTTTGGATTAGCTTCACTGAATGTTTGATGAATGATGGATCACATAATATCTTGACTCAGTGGAGCTGCGTGGGCATGACAAAGCTTTTCTTCCCCAGCTCTACACAGGTCTTGCAATCAGGCTGCGACAGATGTGCACTCTATCCTAAAGCTTCGTATTTTCTGTCAAAATTTTGTTTTCAATAACTCAATAACAGGGGACTTCAGTGTAGTCAACAGGGGCATGTCACCTCTCTTATTACTGCAAGATTTCGATTAATAGCACTGTATTGATTCTAAAATTCCATGTTCCATTACCTTGATATGTTTAGTAGACTTGTTCATTGTTCTGGACTCGGCAGGTGACATAAAGATACAATGATCATTTCAACCCTTACATAATGCCAAAAATGATGTGGTCAAGAGATTGTGTAAAACATATCTCGATAACTAAAATGCCGTCTTAGATTAAAGGAATTTTCTGGAAACTGACGGTAAATCGCTGTGCCAAAGCATTAGGTACATTGATACTAATCAAGGATGTCGTCTGAGTTGTTAGTCTTGCTTCCTGTTTTACATGTCCTTGCTGGTGCCCAACTGGGTGCCTGGGATGTGTGGGATCAGGTGCTCGCCAGGTCTTTTATGAGCAGAGACATAGTACCTGATGCGCCTCCTACCTTCCTATGAAAATTTCATTTTCATTAACCTAATGCAGTATTGCACATCTCCTAACGAAGTGCTGGCAACAGTGCAAAACACCTAGATCTAACATTATATATATATATATATATATATATATATATATATATATATATATATATATATATATATATATATATATATATATATTATGAGAATGAAATTAGCTTGAAAGCTACAACACTACCGTATGTCCTCGGACCAAGAGTAACACACCTAGCGTCGCTGGATGCTTGGTTCTTGTAGAATTGGGTAGTCCTGTGGTTCAAGGCGTCATGTGGTTCTCGCTCACAATGACGGGTCAGTACAACATGGGTTGGAACCCAGGTTAGTGCAGTGTTGTTATATATATATGTCGTGCCGATTAGGTAAAACTTGCGATTTTGGCTTAAATAACAACGTTCATCTTGCCATATAAGACAAGTGAAAATTTGTGTATGCAATAATTTCGCCAAAATCATTCTGAACATAACGAAAAAAATATATTTCATTGTGTTTGTTTATTATTAAATTAATGTTAACGTATCTAAAATATATTTAGTTGGGTTACGCTAAATTAAATTGCGCTTGTTGTGATAAGGTTAGGTAGGTTTTCAAAGTTTCTCTTGATACAAAATTATAAATTCTTACATTAACATAAATGAAAAAAATATATCTTTAAACGTATAAGAGAAAATTTTAGAAAGGACTCAATTTTAAATGAGTTCTTGCTAATTGACCAGTTTTACCTAATCGGCACGACATATATATATATATATATATATATATATATATATATATATATATATATATATATATATATATATATATATATATATATATATATATATATATATATATACGCAGTGTGCTGCAGTAAAATATTTTATAAAAACGCTCCATATATAATGTAATTTTCCGAGTATTATTCTGAATCCGGACGCGTTTTATTCGTGTCAGTCAGGCGGTGGCCGAGGCAGGAGCAGATGAGGTGTTGGGGAGTTAGTACGAGACAGGTGGTGACGGAGTCATCATGTTTGGGCGGTAGTATGAGTAGGTAATTTTGGTTAGTTTTTTTTAGTGTATACCATTGGTGTTTTTGAGTGCTGGTAACTAGTCTACCAGGCAGAAGTGAAGACGGGGGTGTCATGGAGCCTCCCTGTTCTCTTATTAACTAGTAGCAGTGTGCTAGTGAGTTAATGTGAACTGGAGTTAAGGTGATTTTGTAGTAGAGTGTAAGTTGTATGTAAGTTACTTAATTATATTATATATATTTTTGTATATATTTCTGGGTGCTTGGTTCTTGTAGGATTGCGTTGTCCTGTGGGTTAGAGCGTCATGAGTTTTCGCTCACCATGAGGCGGGCCAAAGCAGCATGGGTTCGAATCCTTCGCTAGTCGCAGTGTTGTTTATGTCGTGCCGAATAGGTAAAACTTACAATTTTGGCTTAAATAGCAACGCTCTTCTTGTCGAATAAGGCAAGCGAAAATTTGGGTATGCAATAATTTTCGTAAAAATCATTCTGAACCTAACGAAAAAAATAATTTCTTTGTGTTTGTTTATTATTAAATTATTGTAAACTTATCTAAAATATATTTAGTTGGATTAGGCTAAATTAAATTGCGTTTGTTATAATAAGTTTAGGTAAGTTTTCAAAGATTCTTTTGCTACAATATCATTAATTTTTACATTAACATAAATGAAAAAATATATATCTTTAAATATATAAGAGAAAATTTTAGAAACGACTTAATTTTGAATGAGTTCTTGCAAATTGACCAGTTTTACCTATTCGACACGATATATATATATATATATATATATATATATATATATATATATATATATATATATATATATATATATATATATATAATATATATATATATATATATATAATATATATATATATATATATATATATATATATATATATATATATATATAATATATATATATATATATATATATATATATATATATATATTTTTTTTTTTTTATTAACACATCAGCCGATTCCCACCAAGGCAGGGTGGCCCGAAAAAGAAAAACTTTCATCATCATTCACTCCATCACTGTCTTGCCAGAAGGGTGCTTTACACTACAGTTATAAAACTGCAACATTTACACCCCTCCTTCAGAGTGCCGGCACTGTACTTCCCATCTCCAGAACTCAAGTCCGGCCTGCCGGTTTCCCTGAATCCCTTCATAAATGTTACTTTGCTCACACTCCAACAGCACGTCAAGTATTAAAAACCATATGCCTCCATTCACTCCTATCAAATACGCTCACACATGCTTGCTGGAAGTCCAAGCCCCTCGCACACAAAACTTCCTTTACCCCCTCCCTCCAACCTTTCCTAGGCCGACCCCTACCCCGCCTTCCCTCCACTACAGATTTATACACTCTCGAAGTCACTCTGTCTCGTTCCATTCTCTCTACATGTCCAAACCACCTCAACAACCCCTCCTCAGCTCTCT